>CAFUXE010000203.1:168001-188800 GCA_903364295.1 Serranus cabrilla
CCTCTCAAAGGTGATCCCCTGCAAAAAACCCACATTGGTCAGCTCACATCAGCAGGCAGGAATTACAACCAGCAGGACATTGTGAAGGCAAGACACACCTTATGGTGGTTGTGGTCCACCAGACCCCCTATCACATAGGCCTTTTCGTGGTCCAGCTCTTCCAGCACATTGGGAGAGTCTGACGTCAGGTAAACCAGCTCCTCCTTTGCCACAACTTCACTGTAGTGTTCTGTTTTAAGGGTGATGTCCTGCACACAACAACAGCATGCACAGACAGTAGTTAGACATACTCCATTTGCTGAAATGGCTTATTGAATTGTTAGGTTTCAAGTTACGTCACACATGAATCGCGGCGCCATCTTTAGGAATCACTGCGACCGGAAGTAGGCTACGCGATAGTAAACAATGCCGTCAATCTGCTGTGCCGTGGGCTGCAATAACACTTCTATTTCTTAAATTGTAGTGTTAAACTGGCTAGTTGTTGTTGTAGCGGCTTAACTAGCATGTTGCGATACTGTACTCAAGGGAATCATGTCTGCGCTGAGTTGTTGCAAAGTGCAAAACAGTTACAAAGTGTTGAAACAGCGCTCGTCAGGTCCGCCCATCCAGAGCGAAAATAAAGGTATGCCTCAGTGCTCTTGAATGCCTTCAGTGACTCCTTGCTGTATGGTGATGGGTTGTGCACCAGGTAGATGAAAATGTCGCCAAAACAAATGTTTGGCAAATGTTCAGCCGACAATAGCGAGGTTAGTACTACAATTGGTATTCGGTATGGATCCAATCCTAAAATATTCGTTTTTGTAACATAACGCTGCTTTTCCTCCGTAATAGTTTGGTTTGTGCCGGCAGAAGCCATGTCCCACTCGTAGCCTACCAGTAGAGGGTGCTAGTGCAGTGAGTCCTAAAGATGGCCGCAGGACAAAGAATGTGACGTCAATGGGAAACCCATCAATTAACAGTGGGTTAGAGGTAGTGATGGCAATCGATCAATTAATGGTTGTTAAAAACTTTTGGGCCAAAATTTTTAAAAATGGTACAAGTTGAGGGCCGGACTAGTTCAATGTTTATTGAAAATGTATTTAAATAACGTTATTGCACATATTGAACCTGGACAATTATAAAAAAAATAAATCAAATGTTGCATTTATTTCTTATGGCTAAATCTGCAGAGTAATTTCAAGTAAAAACATTTTTCAACATCCAAAAGTAATTTCCTTTAAAGAAAAAAAAATCCTGTGGTTTTATTTTGAAGGGGATTTTTTTATGCCATCTATTCATTCTGTTTGTTTTCATGTCTTTTTTGGTAATTTTGTGTCTTTTTTTTTAGTTTTTTTTTTGCCTTTTTCTGTCATTTAACATCTTTTTCTGATCATTTTGTGTCTTTTTTTGGAAATCTTGTGCCTTTTCTTGGAAAACGTTGTGTCTTCTTTGGTAATCTTGTGTCTTTTTTTCGTGGTAATTTTGTGTCATTTTTTGGTAATGTTGTGTCTTTTTGTTCAACATTTAAGAAGTTGAACATTTTCCTCGTTTTGGGTCTTGTCTTGTCATGACGGGATGATGGTGGGTCCCAAAGCCAGACCAGTTGAGAACCGCTGATATAGACAATCCAAACAAATCAAATTAACGTACAGAAATAGGAAAAACTTTGTTGCACAGCCTGCTTGAAATGACTTATCCAAAATAAAGTGAGACGTCAAAGAATTGCTTGTTTAAAAAACTAAATCTGTGTAAACCATCATTCAGGATCATGCTTACTTTCCAGTTCACCCATCCTTTGTCCTTTTCATCCATGCTCTGTTTCAGCTGGCCTCCCAGACTCGTCAGATAAAACTGGAGAGGTGAAAGGAGTGGTTACACATCAGACAGGAATTTCCCTACTGTTTCATGGCAGTCAGTAGCAACTAACCTGCGCTGGATGCAAGGCTCGTCTGTTCTCCGCATAGCACCGCTGGATCTGTTTGTGAAGCTTCCGGACATCCTAAAGTCACGACAAGATAATCAGCCAGGAAAGACAGAGCTAGTGCCTGACTACCCTGATTCTGGAGTAAAGAAAGTCTGATATCCAAATATTGCCCATAATTCTTGTATTTACATGTAACATTAAATTAAACACTAATTATCTCATAATGAAAAACCAACACTGTAAGACACAATTTTTTAATTTAGTGAAGAAAAGTTTTCATATCCGACAATCTATTCTATATTGCCAAAAGTGTTCACTCCCCCATCCAAATAATTTAAATCAGGTGTTCCAATCACTTCCATGGCCACAGGTGTATAAAATCAAGCATCTTGGCATGCAGACTGTTTCTACAAACATTTGTGGAAGAATGTGTCGCTCTCAGGAGCTCAGTGAGTTCCAGCGTGGTACTGTGATAGGATGCCACCTGTGCAACAAGTCCAGTCCTGAAATGTCCTCGCTCCTAAATATTCCACAGTCAACTGTCAGTGGTATTAGTGTAAAGTGTGGGGTTGTTATTTAGGATCTGGGCTTGGCCCCTTGGTTCCAGTGAAAGGAACCAAGAGATTTTGGACAATTCCATGCTCCCAACTTTGTGGGAACAGTTTGGGGATGGCCCCTTCCTGTTCCAACCTGACTGTACAACAGTGCACAAAGCAAAGTCCATTAAGACATGGATGAAAGAGTTTGGTGTAGATGAACTTGACTGGTCTGCACAGAGTCCTGAGCTCAACCTGATAGAACGTCTTTGGGATGAATTAGAGCAAAGACTGAGAGCCAGGCCTTCCCATCCAACACTCCAACACACTCCTAAACCTTGTGGAAAACCTTCCCAGAAGAGTTGAATCTGTTAAAGCTGCACAAGGTGGACTGACATCATATGAAACCTTATGGATTAAGAATGGGATGTCACTTAAATTCAGATGTGAGTCAAGGCAGGTGAGCGAATACTTTTGGCAATATAGTATATGCCAAATCTGTTAGAGCAGTGATTCTCAACTGGTGGGTCAGGACCCAAAAGTGGGTCGCGGACCCGTTTTCAGTGGGTCGTGGACCTTTACCTGGGCAAAAAAATCCTGTGGTTTTATTTTGAAGGGGATTTTTTTTTTATGCCGTCTATTTATTCTGTTTGTTTTCATGTCTTTTTTGGTAATTTTGTGTCTTTTTTTTTTTAGGGTTTTTGTGCCTTTTTCTGTCATTTAACATCTTTTCTGATCATTTTGTGTCTTCTTTGGTAATTTTGTGTCTTTTTTTTGGTAATTTTGTGTCATGTTTTAGTAATGTTGTGTATTTTTGTTCAACATTTTAGAAGTTGAACATTTTCCTCGTTTTGGGTCTCGTCTTGTCATGACGGGATGATGGTGGGTCCCAAAGCCAGACCAGTTGAGAACCGGGCCTAGTAATATCTTAATGTATACACACAGTAGATATCCCTCTTTTCCAGACTCAGACTTTTACCTTGATCAGCATTAGATTGTCAAAACTGCAGTCCACCACTAGCCTCAATGAGCTGGGAATGACCTCTCTGCGTGGACGTTTCCTGAAACTCCTGGCCTTTCCTCCCCCCTCCTCCTCCTCCTCCTCCTCCTCATGATGGTCGTGTCTCTGCAGCCGACGTTGCTGCTTCCTCTCCTTTCGTCTCTGCCTGCAGCAAACAACACAGAATAGGACAGAGCCCGTTTTGACCAAGGTAATTTTGATAAAATTGGTATGTTTCTAGATGGTCCCTGATCTTAAAAATTACATCGCTGAGTACAATATTTACCTAACTCAAGTAACTGATTAACAGAAATGCCAAAATAAAGCTCTAATTATTTTGCTTCTGCTGACTGCAGATTCATTTGTCTGCTTCATATATTTTTTGGTTAATAAATACAAAATATCTCATTCTCTTATGGCTATGGACTTCTCTTACAAGTCTGTCCCCCTCAGGTGCATCAGACACACATTGACAGACAAATAGCCATTACAAACAAGAACCGAGGGTGCACTGGGGCAACCAGGAAAATAAAAGTACCACAATTTAAGGATAGACACTACAGTTGAATTCAGTAACCTTTTTAATTTATAGATATCACCATGACACTATTTCTTTGCACTTCAAGTTTTTTAACTGTACGTTTAAATATGCATATGAGATGTGAACTGTGAATTGAGGCGTGAACTCATTAAATATGCACAAATTTCCATATGATTCCAGGATATAAAAATGACCATTGAATAAAAAAGACTAAGTTATCAAGTCATCATGATATATTATTATATCATATATATCATATATATTAGATTCAGAATTAAGTTTTTTTTACAGAATGAATTGGGATATATCCTTTCATAAATCTAAAAAGAATTGTATTTAGGAACAAAATGTCATATACATTAGGATAGAGTTAGGAATAAAACTCTGGTAAGTTTGTTTATGTAAGTGAAGCTGAAACTGAAATTTATGGTTCACATTGTGAGAAAAACTCATTTTGAGAAAACGGCCTATTTGAAAACAAAATATAGAGTCGAATTTAAAGCAACAGCAACAATGTGTTAAATACATGATATTGTTATACGAGTGGGAACTTTATAACGATGCCTGTGATGACAAGGTTCAAACTACGTTCGTGGTACTAAGCATTGCAAAACAAGCTATCTTCATGCGCAAATGGATTTAATATGGTCAAGTTTACTCCTCAGTGTATATTTTATGGTGTTTTCTTTCCACTATTCTGGAAGAAGTCATGTTAAGGGAGAAAATAACACCAAAACCTAAAAATTGACCAATGCATTAGAAACCTATGTCGCCTTAAAAGGTCAAAAACTATATGTTATACCAGTAGACACCTGATATTGCATTTCTGTAGGATAATGCATGAATTACTTTTACAGTATTTAAATTAGCTTACTTACTTTCGTAGTTCCCTCTCTTCTTCCCATTTTTGCTGCTTCAGAAGCTTCTTCCTTTGCCTTTTTGACACGGTTTGGTTTTCTGCTGCCGCTCCTCCATTACTGCTCAATGTCTTCTCGCTGCTCTTATCTCCATCATCATTCTCCTGCTGAGCTGAAGCTTCACTTTTCACGTGAACATCAGCCATCTGTAAAGAGCAGATGTTGCTATATCAACTAGCTGTTGATGTTAGCTTGTTGGCTGCTCTTAGCAGAAAGCTAACTAGCGATAATAGAAGAGTACTTCTGTACAATTACTCCAAGAACGAAACGCTTTGAAAGTACTCCACGTCCTTATATCAACCACACATTCTCAGACAAACCAAGAAAACAAACTAAACAATAGAATAAGCTGTTCAACTTCGCCACACAGTTCACATGGAAGTAGTAACTTGCATATGACGTCATCTAACCGCGTCAGATTCATTCAGTTGCTCTGGGAACACACGCAGCCGATGAAAACGCATGGATGAACCGAACATTTGTGATAAATATCAATAAATAAATAAAGCTATTTTAGATAAAATGGAATTTACTGGATAAAGCGTGTGTTAAAATGCTCTAACTGAATGCTAATCACTTTTAATGAATTTAGCGTTATTTCGGTGTACAAAAAAGTAGTCATTTATTTTTTCAATTAATCTTTCAAGAAAGTTCTGATTGATGCAGGCAACTTTCTAAGAAAAAATAAATAAAAAAAGAATAAGATATATTTAAAAAATATATATTTTAAAAAATATATGTTTGATGTTGACACTTTTAGCGGATATTTGTCACGCTATTCGCTTTAAAACTTTTATAACAGGCTATGTATAAAACACCAAAAGCTTCAACTTGTACCACTTGTACGATTGAAATTGGAAAAGGCAGTCCAGAGCCGGAAATAGGACTCGTCTTCAAAGTAAGAGTTGCTGGGTTTGAAGTGTGTTGGCTGCAAACAGCGTCTATCGTTATTCGAACCACTGCAGTGATTTAATACAATATAAAAGTTGAGCAAGTTGCTTGAATCACTGTATATTTTACAGGATATTGACAATTTAAGTTCAAGTTATGTTAAGTTTTATTTTCTCGTTTACTATATATATATATAATTATTATTATTATTGTATTTATTTATTTATTTTTTTTACAATTTTCCATACACATACATACATTCTATACACATCCAGCCTGTTTTTATTGGTATTAAGACAATTATTTTTGTCTTAATTAGTATTTTTTTCCCTGTTTCTCTGACTATTTTTTTTTTCATCGGTTTTTCGGAGTAATTTTTTTTCTCCCAATTAAGGCAACTTGGAAATTCAAGACAAAAAGGTGTACCGTATTGGACAATGCTAAAACGCATTTAGCATAACTTAAATTTTTTTTTTAAAAAACCCTGGAAAAACTGTACTTAAAACTTTGTACAACATGGAATGAAACATAAAATGTATAAAGACGAGTGTGAAACCAAGCATAGTAAAGTTGTGAAGGCAGGAAGTTAAAAACATAATAGAGAGGTCTGCAAAAGTGTTTCATGTTTATTACATTTTTCACACATTTAACATATGATCAAACATCCTTTATAGTATTTATGGCACGATTTTGAATCAATCCAGTAAATTTGCAAAACACATTAATTTTAAAGTCCTAAACCAAACCTTTACTTAAGCATTACTTCACTTTGGACAATATTTTCCATTCTTTAACTACAATATCTACCTTCCCTGCTGTTTATTTAAATAAAATCACCTTATTCTGACATACTTCCTCTTTTTCCCTTTTTGACAAATGAACTTTCTTTTGCCTTTACAATATTTACTACATAAATAGTCATAGTTTCAAAGCAGCGGGGTGGTCTGGCTTTAACCATTGAGTGTCTCCAAGAACACCTGGCCTTCCTTGAGACCTGTGGGAAAAAAGTATTTACACTTATACAGAGTTTCTTCCTCAGCACAGCAGCTTCCTTTCTCTGTTGCATATTAGACAAATGAGCTCTTCTCTGAGCACATTCAAAAAATTGCTGCAACACCCTGAAAACAATGCAATTAACAATATGTTTAAATAAATGCTGATTCAAAAGACCTAACCACATCAGAAGGACCAAATAGTTAAAGAGGCCAATCAGTTTACTGGCAAACTATGCAAATATGATTAAGTGGAAACTTGCACATATAAGTAGGTTAAACAGTAAATGAGTTGTGGATTGTCAACAGTCCACTGAATTAGTGAAAATAGCCAAATATAGTTAATCTATAAATCTATCAAAATTGTATTCTGCAATTTTATTCACAATGCTCAGGTCGGAAATTTGTTTCGTACAGATTGCCATAAAGGAACTCACATGTTCAGCTATCACTTTTGCAGGGGTGTCAAACTGATCCAGTAAAGGGCCGCTGTGGCTGCAGGTTTTTGTTCCAACCAAGCAGGAGCACAGGTGATACTGATAATTAATCAACTGAGTGAAGACAGTTCAGCTGATTGAATGATTGGATTCAGGTGTGTTTCTGCCACTCTGCCCTTTCCTGGATCAGTTTGAAACCCTTGTTCTAGATGGCAAAAAAACTAATTATAGTATGTCCAAAAATGGTCATAGTGTAGTTCACCCAAAAATGCCTAAAAATGCTGTTGGACCTGGGTAATAGTAAAGTATATCCAAAAATATGAAGCAAGAAACATTATATTATAGTGTGTCCAAATCTGGAAAAAAAAAATGGCATATTATATTATATTTAAAAATGTCAAAAGAAAAACAACTTATTATAGGATGTCCAAATGTTGATTTTTGTCAAAAAAATTTCATTCTGTAAAATGCTTACAAATGCTAGAATTGGCCCTGTTATACTCTGTTAAAACATAACACAGCATAATATGTCCAAACATGGCAAGAGCACAGGTGATACTGATAATTAATCAACTGAGTGAAGTCAGTTCAGGTGATTGAATGATTGGATTCAGGTGTTTCTTCTTGGTTGGAACAAAAACCTGCAGCCACTCTGCCCTTTACTGGATCAGTTTGAAACCCCTGATTTAGAGCTTCAGTACTTTTGATACTATTTATTTCTGCTTTAAGCAGTGAAGAGTGACAACATGTTGTAAACATGTGGCGATTGCTGTTTTAAATATTAACGTTTGTTAGACTTCAGAGACACAAAAAAAAAATCCAAAGGGGCACTATAACTTGTCTCCCAGTTTAAAGTCCTGGGTTATCTGATGGTATTAAAATTCAAGCACATAGTTAACCAAGTGAACGGATTTATACACTTTAAAAACAAAATGCTCACAGAGAAAATAGCGAAGGGAAAATTTTAAGTACAATTTCAGGAATATCAATCAATGGTATTCAGAATAAATGTGGGAAGGTGTTACACATTGCAATTCTATATCCCAATGTGTGTAATGCTTTCATTTGATGAACATATTGTAAATAACAAATTACCCTAACACTATTTAATATACTTTTATTCTGCTGGTCAGAGATCAATCAGAAGTCGAATCTTTTTTTCATGAACATTTTTTGATTGAGATGTGAAATATTGACATCTAAAATCTTGTCTCATTGAACTGTTAATTTGCATGTTTTATCTGGGAAGGTCATCGCTTAAAAATTATTTGCTCAGTATTTTTGTGAGTGCCCTTGGTTTAACAATTCATTTATTGATTTATTTGCATAGATTTCCATTTTATTTCAGCCCCTAAATCCCACCTATCTACCAGTAAGCAAAGAGTGTTTGGTCATGTAAGTTAACTGACCCTTCAATTAAGACATAGCAAGTCATATTCGTTCATAAGAAACAGCATCATTGTTATTGCAGTTACTATAAAAGAAAGCTTGGTGTTGGATTAGACTGAATAAGTAGTGCCCTAGCCTAATATCAGTAAATAAAGAGTTCAAAACAAAAGTACGGACTGGCCAGCACTCCACACAAGTACAAACATTCAATGTCAACAATTAAGAAACAGTTTTACACATAGACATATGCATTTAATATAATATATATTACATGTCAATCTGAGTTAAAAAAGTACAACAGTCTGCAGGTCACCAAGTAGTCGTCCTTGAGTTACTTCTTTGCCCTACCTGGAAAACTAAAACCCCATTCTTTACATTATTCAAATGCATGATATGATATGTCTGGGATGTCTACCACTATATTGGTTCAACACAACAATAAACCAATAGAGCAGTATTATGTTAAGTAATTCAGCATGGTTTATTAAAGTGACTATAATATTTCAAAGTACAGGTAAAAACCTGTCAATCATTTGACAATTTCCAGAAATCAACTTTGATTGGTTTAGGCGGTGACTGATATTTGTTCGACAAAAGTCAATTAAATATTGACGAACAAATTAAGTTATTATTGTTACCATTCTTCACCAAAGATCTTCCTTTTTTCTTAATCAAGCCAGAGCAGTTTTTATTTATTCATTTACTTGAGCTATTTTTCTGCTTTATTTGACAGTGAGAGATACAAAGAAAAAGGTAGTCAAGCCTCTGTGGTATGCGCAGAATGATAAGATACAATAGTATATTTACCAGCAGCACTAATTTGGAAACTGTCTAGTAGTCTGGATGGAGAATTACAATAAATTAACCAGCTCTTAATCATGACAAAGCAAAAACGTATTGGATTCAGATCCAAAATTGGACTTAAAATGAATGTACCTGCATAGGTTCATGAAACTAAACTCCTTGGATTTACATTAGGCAGCAGATGAAGGGGTCATAGCAGATGGAGAAAGTGTTGCAATTAGGGAGAAGTCAGTTATTAAGAGATTTCCTTATTTCTTAGCACAACAAAGCATAGACAAGGAAAAAGATTGTAAAACCATAAACAAAGAGGGAAGGGGGAAGGTCTTTGAGTTCCTCCTCAGAGGTGAATATCTGTGTTAGAACTTCTGTGGCAGGAAAAAAGGCTGAGTCGATTTTTTTTCATACAATCCTTTGCTGGGTGTGGTTGCAGACTGGTTGCTGCTGTCTTCCAGGGTAAGGTGCTTGCTGCCAACCCACTCTGTTGCATTTCAAGCAGTCGAGTGACCTTCTTCCATGGTCTCTGGGCTGACTGCTGTTGCAGTAGACCTTTGTGTTCATTAATCTAAATCTTGATGCACAGAGCAGCCTGGGGAGAGGATCGGCTCGTGGCTGCAGACTCTCATATTTCTGGAGATGGACTCAGCAGGGGCTCCAAGCCTGTCCTCTGGGGGCTGCGTGTCCAATCCAGATGCTGGAGAAAGAGAGAAGGCAGAGGCCGCATGCCCTCTCTTCTGAGTGGAGCAGGGTCTATCTCTCACGAGAGAGGCTGTTGACGAGAGGACGTGGCCCCCTCCTCTGGAGAGGCTGAAGAAGAGAGAGGTTAAAGGAATGGGGGTTTAAGGTTATAAGCAGAAGACCCCATGCAGAGTCAATAATGGCTTCATGTAAGGCTGTTAATTTTTCAGTAACGGGGTAACCTAAATAATTACTGTTTCTGTCGTTACAACGCCGTTAACGTTACTGAACGTTAAATATGGTACGTTAGTATGCATTGATTGAATAAACTGTGATAACGACGAACGAGATAAGCAGTTATGATTGGCTAAGGCAGCGTCATGTTTCATGGTAGCCAATTGGAGCCAGTGAAAAAAATGAGGTCCCATCTTTAGGGTCCATAAAATGCAACTTGGGAGTTGAGTTTGGCGACTTTGGGATCTGTTGGAGAACAAAGGGATCAGAATGCTGTTGCCTTTACATTCAAACCAGTACAGTGTGTACAATGAACAATCAATACCTGTGGTCCCAACAAGTGCATCCAATGAAAACTAGAAATATATGCAGCTAGTCCAGAATAGAGCTTCATTACTCACTCTGAACCGTAACAGGAGAGACAACGTTGATGATTGACTGCTCTGTTTTGTGATAAACATTGTATTGTCTAAAATTCCAAATGGTTTGTACCATCAACATATGTTTTAGTAGTAATGGCCATAACTTTAATACCTGGCATTCATTACGAGATAGTTTTTTTTAACTTCCTGCTTCAAAAACGAATGCAAGGCGGCTTACTGCTAAGATCAAAGCAATAAGACTATGGAATGGTTTGCTAGTGGCATTACACATTTAACAAATAAACTATTTTTAGAAAGAGTTTAAGGAACCAGACTACCAGCAACATTACTAATGATGAACCCTCTTTTTCATTTTAGTATCAAATTCATTACTGATCATTTTAGAGAACATGTGGTCACTTATTGCTTTTGTTATAATTTTTTTATTATTGCTAATTTATAGTTTTCTTTACTTGTTTTTAAGCTTGCTTTTTATTTTGCCTTGGACTTAGAATAGAATTACAGTAATATATATGGGACATTGCACTTTTCTCTTTGGCTGGTTCAAAACAAAGTGCCAGTTTGTTAGTTGTCATGGTGACAACACATATCAGTTGCCCAGTGGGCAGGTTTTGAGACAGAGGCTGTGTCCAAAATCGCTCCCTATTCACTATATAGTGCACTACATATCTCCCATAATGCACTGTGAAAAGTAGGGAGCAGTCCCAGACCGACAATTCCTTAGATCTTATGGTTTCATACGATATCAGCATCTCATGTATCACTAAGTGATACACTAAGTTAGTATCACTAAAATTGAGAGAGAAAAACGACAAAAAGTCCACTGGCCCACCGGCAGGCCCTCCGAACATTAAGAGGTTTTAACAGTGGTTCAGCTTAGACAAGTTGTCACTAAATTGGAGCAAAACAAAGATTATGCTTTTTGGAAAACATACTAGTTACAACTTAATTGTAAAAGTACAAATAATGATTGAAAATGTGTACGAAAATACATTTCTTGGTGTGAACCATGTGAGAGTTGGCAAAGTGCATTGCAGTTTTGGTGAAAGCATGGGATATTTTGGATACACTGTACTGCTCACTGTTCTAACAGTGACTTAGTTACTCAGCGGAGATTTGGGGTTCACATTACGCCTACAGAAGCACCCTACGGCCATTATGCATACTACAAAAAATATAGGATATCGAGAACACACTAACTCACTGTTTTTAGACACAAAATGTAAGACTGCACAGATATTTACCTCTAATTTACCTCCAATCAATACAAAAACTGTTCAAAGGGAGAGAGAGTAAGCATACTTGTTTGTACAGCAATGAAAAGCTATGTGCATATCAGTCTGTGGAGTGAATTTGTTGAATGGAGCAGGAGCTAAAAAACAAAGTACAAAAATAATCCCCTCCCAAAAAAATGTACAAAGAGGTATATAGATGAGGATGTGGGTTAACTGTTTGGAGCCCCCATGTGGACAGAAGCATTATTACCTTGTATTATATTGTAGTGGGTTGTATACAATACCGGAATAGTTGCTATTTTGTATCGACAATTTTGCAGTAGAAGCCAGACACACAAGTTTAAGTCCCTGGGGAATTTGGTTATTGAGACTGACATCATGGTTTCATACAGGCTTTCCTTTTTTTTTGTTCCTTATTATGATTGTTACATCATTGCACTTAGTCATAAAGCCTGAATGCTTTTATGTTTATTTTGTTATTAAGCATGTTCAAAATAAAGACATTCAAGTGTGCAGGGACACAAACCAATGAATGCAGATGCAGGTAATCAGTTCAATACACATATGCAGCAGGATATTTGTGTTATTTCAACATGACTGGGAAGAAAAGGCTTTGAATGCCACAAAAGTAGGCTTGATGCATAAAATATGCATTTAATAGAATGTAATCCTATTCGATCGGTGAGATGCCCAACTAACCGACTTCAGAGATGCCTCTAAAAATGCATCCACTGGGGACTGGCTGTAAGGTTTATTATATCATTACGCACATCATTACTTGTTTGTATAGCTTAGAAGAAAGCTAACTATTAATATCCGAAATATTTCCATAGACATTACTATTAACTGCTCCTGTAACACAGGAACACCAAATCATGATGACCAAACACAGTCGGTCATATCCTAGTCTTGTTTTTTTTTAAATGTTTCTCATCCTAGTTTACTATGCCAGCTTGGTAATATTTGATATTTGGCACTAAATACAAAGTATAGCTAAGGATGATGGAAATTCCATTATACCTAATTTACAAAGCTTCAGCCTTTATTTTCCACTTGCTTACTGTTTCTAGAGTTTCCCGGTATTGGTCATATACCAAAAACTATTGGAGGATCACCAAAGTCACATTAGATTCAATCTGTTGGTCCATTAATGTCTTTACATGGCGATCCATTCTACCTTTGTTGTATTTTACTGTGTCAAATTTAGATCATTCAACAGTTAGATCATTTCTAATGTAGTATTGTTACATTCACAATTCTGTCCAAATCTGCCCATTTACATTCTCACTTCATCCTTGCAGACCAATCCGTGTACACTCACACTAAACAGCCACATTGTTTTGGTATTTTAAAGGAAACACCAGTACAGAATCTGGAGTCTGAAATGGGGTCCCACTGACTTCCGCTGATTGCACTTCTGTTTCCTGACAAATGTAGTGGTTCATACCCCAACTCCAAAGTACCACAACAATTCTTTTATAGGTTGTTGTTGTTTCCTACACACAGTTTAGCATCCAGCCTGTAGGGTTTCACCAACCAGGACTACCAAAGGTCCAGCCTCAAGACTACCAGGCTATTATTTTTTATATGTCTATCTTCTCCTAAGATGAGAAGGGGAACTCCAAGTGTTCTGCTGGTATGTTGCATGTTGTGTTTATGAAATTGCTGATCAGAGGCCATGTGAACCTAGCTTCTCACCCTCCCTGACTGGACCTAAAAAAAGCCTGCTAACCCCAGTGTGACTCTGACCTGCCAGGCAGCTTCTTGATGTCCAGCAGCAGCTGAAGCTGTTTGTGTATACACATAACAAACGCCTGCCACCACCAAACCTTTTACTCCTGAACACACTATCTACTATACGCATTCAAACACCGAGCCCATGAAGAATCTTATATCAATATAATCCCCTGTACCTCTGCAGTGATATCAGAATTCACAGCGTTTGAGTGCTAGCACCTGCTGAAGAGCTCAGTTTCAAACTCTACCATCACATGGTGTCTCTTCCATTGGTGTGCATGCCAAATCCTAGTACATGATTGGGTGCACGCTAAATGCTCTTATCCAAATGACATGATACTGCAAAATTCATAAATAGACGGACTAAGTTGCGTTTAGTCTAGATGTTAAATTGTCACATGGAGAGGGCCACCAATGACGACCACTATGAAGACATAAATTGTTTCAAATCAAGACATTGTGAAAGGTGTTTTCATGGAATGGGGTGACAGAGTTCAGTGGTTAAGCTGGCAGTGGAGGTAGAAACAGATCCCAACCCAAGTCTAAATTGAACAGCTGTTATGGTGGGACTTCATGTACAGATGTGCACTGTAACACTGTTAAACATCAAGCATGTCTGTGCTTCGAAAATGCCAGCATGACATATATTGACATGACTATATTGTGTATATCTCTGCATATATTTAAATATATCCACGTTTCATCATACTACTACATGCAGAAACCTATTTAACCTATTTAACATCTTAAAATGTATTTTCTCCAATGTGCAATATCTGAAAAATGCAAAGTACTTTCAGGAAAACAAACACAAAATTATATATATTAATAATTAAAGCCAAATAGCATTAATGTAGGTATATAATGTATATAGAATGTATGTCTATGTCTTTTTTATATCCATGTGTCTGTGACTTGAGCTGCTGTGACAACTTAATTTCCCCACTGCTGGATAAATAAAGCCAGAATTGATCTCTAACAAATCACTCTACACACAAGACATCATCCTGGTTCATTCAGATTGATCTAAATCTGATATTGCACAAACAGTAAACAAGGTAAATGGTCAGAACTACTCGCCTGTAATGGTAAGCTGCTGTTCATCTGTGTTCCACCACAAAGCTCATGGTGGTCCCGTCGAACGAAGGCGGCGCGATGATCCTTGGCCCCTGCTGGGAGGTGATGCTGATGACCGGCTGCTTGATGCTGGAGAAGCCCTGTGGTGGCCTGTTGGTGGTGGCCTGTTGTTGAGCCACGTAGGCCAACTGCGGAGACTTTGCAGTGGCCATGTAGAAGGGACTCTCAATGTACATGCCCTCATTCTGCTGCAGCAAGGCTTTCTCTCCACTTTCTACCTCCGACTGCATCGACATGTGCGACTGCACCAGCGTCCGGGCTGGGATCACAGATGGTGTCGGCATGAAGCCTGGGTAGATCATGTAGGTGTGTCCATAAACTCCTGAATTGAGGGCCAAAGGTGAGATCGGCATGGGCACCGGGGTCATGGGAGGTTGCGGCATAGGCACGTCGACATACTGGCTTGTTTCAGGGTCAAAGAGACGCTTAGTAGCCGGTTGCACAGGAGTGTCCACTAAGTAGTAGTTTCCAGTGGTAGGATCCAGAAGCATCTTCCTTTGGGTGGCCTGGAAGGGGTCCAGAGTGGGACCAGGGGTGACTGCCGGAGAGAAGCAGTAGACCTGAGGTTGATTTGCTGTCATGCCCAATGGCAAAGAGTGGTAAATGGTGGCAGATGGGCTGTCTGGTGAGCGTGCTTCCATCACAATGCTGGCGCATTTAGGGGACTGCTTATGTTCTTCTAACCCCCTACCACTGGATCCCAGGTGTCCTGAAGAAGAAGTGGTTGACTGTGTCTGGGTGGTACATGTGTACACTGATGTTTTATCAGCAGCTGGGGCTTGTTTGTTGCTGCTGGCCTGAGACTTGACGGGAATGGTTAGGTAGTTTTCACTGTCGGCTGCAGGGCTCAAGAGCTCTTGTGCGGACCCCTCTGCCTCCTTTGATTCAGCTTCTTCATTTCCACTTAACTTCATCTGACTGATTTTTAAGGACAATGGTAATTTCGGGGACTTTGGCACGAAGCTTTTGGTGCTGAAAGGTGATTGTGTGGGCTGGGGCGCCTTTCCCATTGTGGAGGCTGGAAGGCTGAACACGTTTTTGTTCCCTGTGGTGTTTGTGGTTTGCATTGACATAGTGACCAGCCTGTTATCATGGATGCCAGGAGTCTGAAAGATCATGGGGGGGTCTTTGTCCTCTTGCCTCAGTAGGCTTTCAGTCCCCGGGGATGCTGCTACTGATGGTTGTGTCTTGCCATTGTGGGGACAGTAGTCTCTTCTGACTGCCTTGTCCACTGACACTCTCATCCCCTCGTCCTCATGTCCTCCATGTTCTTCACTGGCTATCAGTGAAAGCACGTGGCTGTCTGTCAGGGCATGGGGCTCATCTTTCCTCTTCCATTCATTTTTTTCAAACACATAGAGCTGCTCCATGGTTTTCACAGCAGCCTGGAGTTTCTCCAAAGCACCCTGGTTTGCCATCTTAGACTCCGGTTTCTTATCCGTGATATCTGATATTTTTTCCTGTTTCTTCGAAGCTGCTCTGCTTTCAATTCTCAATCCAATGACTCCATCAGATGAATTATTCGGTGCTCTCCCTGCTGCCCTTTGCAGTGGAACAATGTTAGCGCCCTCTGGAGACGACCTGTCCATGTCATACGGTTCCCTTTTCGATAACTCGGCAAGACTTCCAGAACATTTTCTGTTACTGTTGGTGTTAACAGACTGACATTTGATCACTATAGGGGAAACAGAATTAGGATTTGGATAGGTTTTTTGCTCTGAATTGCTGTCAGCAGATGCAAAGTTGGATTTATTTTCGTTGTTATCCAAAGACACAAAGTGATAGGAACTTTTAACCAATTTACGCACGTCTCTGACTTGGTGTATCGGCGTCTGCAGCTTTCCTTTATTATCTCTAATGTCTCTTACCATGAAATGCGGCACCTTTTCTGAGGACTCCCCCTTCAAAGCTGTACCCAGCGCGTGGCATTTGAAGTCATCTGTTCTCACCAGGCTGGTTGCGTTACAACCTATAATAGGCGCGCGCAGTTTCGAGACACCAAAAGGCTCCGTTTTATTGTCTCTGACGCTTCTTAAATTAATTTTAATTTCCGGAGATTTCGACGTAGCCATACTCCTCGAGTCTGCGACGTACAGCGTGTTATCACAGCGAAGTTGTATCCCTTCTCCATCTCCACGTGGAGAATTCCTGTTCTGTCCAACTTCTCCTTCGCTGGACAGCAGTTGGATATTTGGCACAAACAAATGGGACATTTTAGTCAGTTTGCCGCTACTCACAGAATACTGATCCCCCTCACTCTCTTTGTCGTTAGCTGAAGGCGACTTCGGTAGAGTTTTGTCGTTTTTATGATCCCTTTGAAACTCTACCTCCTCGTCCTTCCAGCATCTGAATGCGCTATTTTGGCTGCGTAGCAGTATGCCTTTGGACGCTTCCAATGCGCCTTTTTTAGTATCGAATCCCCCTTCAATTGCGGGTTTCAAATTAGTTCCGAATGCGGAAGCTGCCGCGTCTTGTCTCCGAGAGTCGCTCCTGCACGAGCCACTGTCCATAATGTCCCCTAATTCATCCACGCACATTATAGCGTAGTCACAGCTGCTCTCTGATACCTTGGAGCTCTGTCTGTGCAGCTCCCCGCTGCCTCTCTCCCTATGCCTGTCGCTCTCCTGGTGCGCAAAGCACGGAGAAGGCGCCGCACGCGTCTCGCTTATCTCCCCTCTTTCCATCTTCCGCTCCTGCTCGAACTGCATCTTTTTAGAAATGACATTTTTGATCAGACTCGACGCGAATATGGCTTTCTTGTGCGTGTCTTCCATGGTTTTAGAGGACCTGCTGCCCCCTCTCCTCTCGCCGCTCGGCAAACTCTCGGTAACTTCATCCGTGGAACGTGATCCTGCTGCGTTTTGTGAAAACTTAGTGAGCGTTTCTCCCGCGGGCATCCCCGATTCAACATTGCAACGAAAATTCAGAGTCTCTGTGAGTCTAATAACGCCACCTTGCCCCTGACTAAACTTCCCCATCAGCTCTATTTGCTTTGAAGTTGACGCTGCGTTGTGTGGGTTCGCATTCAGAGTGAAGATCTTGCTCGTGGGCGGTTTGATGCTCGCCAATGCAATGCCCCTACCTCTATTATCTACATTTTTGGCTATTTCAAATGACCCCCCTGAATTTTTATGGGAAACAACACGTTGCTCCACTCCTCGTGACATATTCACATTACCATATTTCAGATCGACAAACGTGGACCACCTGTTTATCCCGTGCTCTGATGCAGATGACTCACTAGAAGTGCTGAAATTAATAGCATCAAAGTAAGGATAAGCCAGGCTCTTGAAGGCTGTGGCTGTCAGATTGCGCACCTCCTTGTCAGCGTCGTCCAGATCGGCGCTGGACGCGCCACTGGAGTACTCGGTGACCTCTTTTCCCCTCAATTTGCGGCCAAAGTGTACGCGCCCGGGCGCGGCTATGAAACACTTGTCACTCAACGTCCCCGCCTTCCCATCTACTCCTCTAAAAACATAGCGACTCACGTCCCCGGACTTCCTGGCATGATAAAGGATATTTTTCTTTTCTTGGATGTTGCTAGGGTCATTTATAGCCCGAGAGGTGGTTCTGATTGACAGGTGGATCTGTCCTGCACTGTTGCCACTACACTTGGGCTTTGATAAACTCTCATCTAAACTGGTGAACTTGGCCCCGTCGCACAGATCACTTTCAACTAAAGTGCTGACAGTTGCTGCTGCTGCTGCTGCTGCGCCCCCCCGCTCTCCATCCCCGTCAAAAGAGGCGTAATCGACAAAAGAGTACACCTGGTTGTCATCCTCAACGTCCCAGCTGGAAGAGGAGCCCAACCCGAGGTGGTAATCCTCCTCGTGGTCAGAAAGCTCCAACAGCTGGATCTCGTGCGTGGTAATGTAATGGGACTCGTCCTCCGTTGCGCCCTGGAGGGAGTCGTCGGAAAACACCAAACTAACATTATCATCCGACTCGTTTCTCCCGCTTAGATCATCATCACCAGAGTGTAAATCCTCATCTCCTGCTGTGTTTTTGTTATCCGCACGTGTCCCAACTCCACAATCTTCTCTCATCTCAGTTTCAGCATTAGTTTTACTCGCCAATTTTTCTTTTGTTTCCCTTGCGCGCATAGCTCGCGCGCCGCCGCTGTTACCAGGAACAGACATTTGGTTTCTTTCACCAAAGTTTTTCTCTTGCTTGGCACCGCCCGCGTCCACGTCCGCGTCCACGAGCTCCAAATCGACGTACTTGCTTTCGTCCTGCTTCTCCAGGGCATCCTCTTCCCCGTGCGCCGTTTTTTGGATCAGATCTTTGACCTCCCGAAGCACCGCGGGCGTCTTCACACAGCTTTGCTCGCGTTTCATGGTTGAAGCGGCAGGTTTGAGTTGACATTAGGTGTCCAGAAAGAAACGAAGAGACGGAGCTCGAGCTTGAGATTGTGCTGCGCGTAAAGCTCCGCGTCTGGTGAGGCAGACACCGATGACAGGGAGCCGCTCCTGACATTCCAGTTCACTGCGGCATGAAGTATCTAAAAAGGACAGGCGACATTACTAACCACTGTCTAGGCCACATGGTTCTCAAGCTGGGGCTCGCAGACAAACTGGGGTCGTTGAGAGGACTCCCCTGCGAAATGACATTATGAATATTGGTCATTATGTTGCCCTTAAAAAAGATCAACTTCTTATAATTATGTAATAAATCAGTGATTCTCAACTGGTGGGTCGGGACCCAAAAGTGGGTCGCGGACCCGTTTTCAGTGGGTCGTGGGCCTTTACCTGGGAGAAAAAAACCTGTGGTTTTATTTTGAAGGGGATTTTTTTATGCTGTCTATTCACTCTGTTTGTTGTCATGTCTTTTTTAATTTTGTGTCTTTTTTTAGTAATTTTGTATCTTTTTTTTAGGAATTTCTGCACTTTTTGTGTCTTTTTTGGAAATCTTGTGTTTTTTCCTGCTAATTTTGTGTCTTTTTTTTTTTTTAGGGTTTTTGCGCCTTTTTCTGTCATTTAACATCTTTTTCAGCTCATTTTGGGTCATTTTTGGTAATTTTGTGTCTTTTTTTGGTAATTTTGTGTCATTTTTTGGTCATTTTGTGTCTTTTTTTTTAGGAATTTCTACACCTTTTTGGGTAATTTCTGGAAATCTTGCGCCTTTTTGGTCATTTTGTGTCACAGTTTGTTTTCATCTGCTAACTGAGCATTGCATGAAAGCTGTTGAGTCTGTTAAAATAAGATATGTTGTGTTATCTAAGATGCACATTCTGTTTATTAATTAAAATGCAGCTATTTTAGTGTAATAGGGAACATTTTCCTCTCAATCTGCTCCATCTTTTCATTAAATACAGTTTAGAAGTTGAACATTTTCCTCGTTTTGGGTCTCGTCTTATCATGACGGGGTGATGGTTGGTCCCAGAACCAAACCAGTTGAGAACCTCTGTAATAAACCATAACTAACAAGGTGCATCAATCCACTTACTTTACCTAAATGTATCTTATTTAAAATTCAAGTACAGTTAAATTTAACGTCTGTGTGACATTTTTTATTATACAGAACCAGTGGTGGAAAGCAACTAAATACATTTATTGAGATACTTACACTTTTACTTTTCTAGTATTATTTTTTTCCCACTCTATCTTATACTTCAACTTCACTACATTTCAGTGGGTTTTTTTTATTTTTTATGTATGAATTTTTGTACTACTTTTCAGTTTTTCCCCATTACTTGGCAGTTTTTTAAACATACATGTGAAGCTCAGTCAAGACAAATTTAAAAAAAGGTAGAGCTGTGTTAGACCAGGAGGAATGTATGCATGGTTTTGTGACAGCTCAGATGAAGGCTGTCTGGCAGATAAACACCCAAGTGACAACAACTCAGCAACAACACACCCCCCATGAGGAGTCACTGGGCATGTTTGACTGCTGAAGGAACCAGGTCCAAGGGGTCCTGTAGAACAGTGATTCTCAACTGGTGGGTCGGGACCCAAAAGTGGGTCGTGGGCCTTTGCCTGGGCAAAAAAA
>CAFUXE010000204.1:0-11809 GCA_903364295.1 Serranus cabrilla
GCCAGATTGCCCGGCGACGGTAAGCCAGCCACACCAGCAGCAGCATCACTGTGACAAGAGAGGAGCCAACAACCAGACTGACAATGACCAGAACCAGGTCCAGCTCTGACGGGTCTGAAAATCAAACAAAATATCATCTGACATGAGGCTACAGCCATGACTTGTTAATGCACTATCCTCATGGGGAAACATATTTTTAGACTCAATAAAGTAAAAAGAAAAAGACTAAAAAAGATGTTTTGTAACTGTATTCTGTTACAGTTACATCTTATATTAGTGGTTACTGTTTTTTAAACAGATTACTTTATTACGTCCACCATACAGGTTATATTTTCAGTTAGATTTGTTTGTCTGTTTGTCATCAGGATTACAGAAAAACCATCCGCCCAGTTCATGAAACTTGGCGTTGCAAGGGCCAAGGAGGATTATTTTTTTGCTTGCATTGCATTTTTGCAACATTGCAAGATAGGGCATGGTGGTCATTTAAGCATACCTTTTATTATTTGCTAATTTCAAATGTGGCATGCATTTCCCATAATCAGATTTTTCTTATTTGTTTGTTTTTAATGCAACAACTTGAGAGCATGCAGGGCACCTGGCAGATAACAATGACTGAAGAGAAGCAAGACAATTCTGAAGAACAAAAGTGATCCACAGTACTTAAAAAAGTCCTGTGCTTGTTTGACCTATCCACCACCCCTCCCACCCAACCTGAATGGACTTTGTCGTTCTTTATACTCAGTATCTTTGCTTCCACCTCGACACCCATATTTAATGCGGCCACCAGAGGGTGCCGTTATCTACAAATGTATATGATGCATTTTAAACTGCTTTCTAAACAACACATGGGATCATGTCAACCTCACTGGTTCCAGAAGATGAGCCCAACAGCGGGCTGGCGGCCAGCAGCATTGTTGGGTCTGGTCCCTCTGCCACACTCTGCACTGCTAGGAGATTACTTAGCTGGCAAGACAGCTGACTGCAGTGCAAGCTAGCTAACTAGCCATACTGGTCTCAGAATCCCCCAAAAACAATTCCCAGCTCCAGTGATGTGTGTTCTCACCATAAAAAACTAAAAACAATCGCCATTTTGTTATGCACTGACAAGAGCCAACAATGCAATATCCTATTTAGTCTGATTCTCTGAGGGTAGTTTCCATGATGAATCCACAGACAGCTCTGTATATTTGCACACAAAGAGCCTCATGCTAAAGATTAATGGTGCGGTCATTACTCATTTCCTGTCATGCAGGAACACCTGTGTGTGTGTTCTGTTATCTCAGATTGATTGTTTTTGTTTTAAGGCACCACTAATAATTACCTATCTCATCTGGGAAGGTAGAATTCTTCACTTCCTTCAACATGGGACCAAAGGATATGCGATTCCTGAGATTGGTAACAGCCTCTGGACCCTCTAAGGGAAATGCACTCCTCTGCTGCAGGCACTGCTAAAAAAAAAAACAGACAAGACACATATGTAGCATGTGAGTGTGAGAAATGAGGGGTAACAGGTAATTATTTTCATTTTTTTTTACCAAGAAATATGGTGTTCCTGTTTATCATCAAAATGACACGACCAATGCACAGAATAGTAATTGAAACATACAGCTGCAGCTCTCTGATAAATATATCTAACACCTTTTTATTAGGATAAAAGGGAAATAGGATTTTAGCTTGAAAGCAACGGTCTTCTTTAATCTAAGCAGTGCACTTTGAGTTGGAGCAGTTCAAACAAGTCATTTCAGATATAATGTATAGCTCTGTTAAAGAAATGCTTTAGGAAACATGTAGCCTTACATCATGTGACCAAAGAGAAAAACCTCTTTGAGGAAAGAGAAAAAAGATCAATAGATGCACACAAAGAAAGTTGCTGATTATGTAGAAGAATGTGAAAGTTCACACTGTTGTATAACAGTCTTTATTACACTGCTTTCTACGCATAAGTAAAAGAAACTGCAATCACACATTATGAATTCAAACTGACCATTAAGCATAAGAGCAAAAAAACAGAACGTTGCAGTGCTAGGAGATACATAAGGAGACACTATAGAAACATCATCAGAGAGCTGAACTGTAGAAGTTCTCTACAAAAGCAGACACAAAAACGAGTCTCCAGAGTTTAGCCTGTGCCTCACCTCTGCCCTCTAACGCGTACTTGTCAGATGATTCAGTTTTTCCCATTAAATCAGAGCCCTCATTCCCACAGCAGCAGGAGACAGGGGCAGTTTGTGTCAGCATCCTTTGCCTGCTCTGCAAGAGTATCCTGTAACTTTGCTAAGACCTTATCTGACCCTCTGAGTGCATAATGCCATGACAGATGTTTTAGGCTGCGCGTCTTTGGCTGTCAGCCACAATCTCAATTCATCTCTCTCTTGTCACATTTCGAGAGCGGCTCCTATACCTGAATCGGGATATTTTAATCACACTACACCCTCCCTTTTCACTTCTAATTGGGGAAGATGATATATCTTTTCACCTGCAAATAATCCTTCCTCTCCTTCTGGTTTTTCTATTACATTCAGCCATGTATTCAATTACCTCCTCTCCAGTTCCTCATCTTGGTCCCCCTTCTTGCTCGTCTCCCCAGCCCATTTACATCAGCCTGTTCACTCCTTGTCTGTCTCCCTGTTTTCACAGTGTCACACCCCGTGTCACTAAATTTAAATCACTCTCAGCTGCTCATTCTCTCATGCTCTCGCATTCATTACACCGTGCACCCGCTGCAGCCTTACCCTTTCGCAGTCAGAGCGGTTCCTCGGGCAGACACTGAGATCACAGTGTAGGTACACTACTGAGTAATTAATCATTTGGAAGAGACTGATGGTGAAGCTGGCACTGGATGACAAGGCACTGGGCAGCAGCGTGATCCCCGCTGGCTCTGCTGCTAACCTGAGGCACCAACACAAACACCCAGTATAACCTTAGCCATCACTTTTGCTGGCCTTGAAAAAAAAAGATAAAAATTGAGAACATCCGAGCAGCAAAGGTCTCCATACAGCTGTCACGGGCCATTAAAGCTGTATTGATCAATAACCACGAAAGCAGACATATTTTACATTAAATTAAGTTCAAAGCTCAAGAGAAAAGAAATCATGTCAGGTAAAGGTCAGCTTTCATTAATGATGCAGTCAGATAAGTATCATTACTCATGTCACATAATTTTAATACGTTATTTATTTATATTTAGCCTCTGGATTTATTTACCTGTACGCTGAAGGCTAGTTTAGCTTTCAAGGTGACTTTGAGTGTTTTACTGTTTTCTCTTTATCCCGCCTCAAAGACATACATATTAAAGGGATTTGTCCCAGGTGTTCACACTTTTTAACAAGTGTTCTGTTCAGATACACAGTAAAAGTCAGACAGACAGCCTACTCACAGTCTGACAGATTTATACTGCCGCCTCTCTAAGTGTGCAGGTGCACACTGAATTTCTATCTACCTGAGTGATGCTGGCTCAGAGAGATAACACCATCAACCTACAGCAGTCCTCTGTTTACTAAGCAGAGAATATTTGGCTCTTAAAAATGAACCTGCAGCTCCCTGGATTGATGTGAATTATAACAACACTGTTTCTCTGGTAAACACATTTGTAAGCAGTGGCAGTCTGGCCAGGTTGTATTGAGGCGGAGGTTGAGAAGTTGCATTATTCATGAATGTATTTCCATTGTACATTAAGAATATAAAAGCAAAAGTCAGGTATTTATCATATATTTTGAAAACCTCAGTCCAATTTCTACCACATAAGGCAGCAGATGAAATAAAAGAACGCTGAGTGCTTGCTTTCTCTTTTCATGACATGCAGTCCAGATGGCTGACCATAAATCAGTAAATGTACTGTAAATGTCCCACTGTGTACATCCTGTATTTGCTGCCTCTGCTCATCTATATTTAGTTTTTAAACTACAGACGTTTTTCGGGTACTAGTCCTTGTAATATTTTAAAAAAGCTTTTTCACCTTGAAATTAGCATACACAAACACTACATCCTCTTAGCATAAAACCACCAAAGTTCTTCACAGGGACTATATTTCATACTTCCTTGTGTACCTGGAGAAGAGGCAGCAGGTGGAGTTGGTGAGGTCAGGCTGGGTGGTTGGGGATAAGCAACAGGAGGTGACCCCGAGGTTAATCCGACTGTTGTTTGTCTTCAGGTTGATAACCACTCTGAGGTTCCCCAGGGCGGGTACAGCATCACCAGGCTCTACACCTCTCCCCAGGTTCAGACTCATCTCTGCTGTGTAGTTTCCACTGCCACACAGGTCATCTGAAACTTCTGTAACACTGGCAATTGGAGAAAAAAAACAAAACAATAGTCTGTACTGTTTGTCCATTTACCTGACAAAGATCTTAACTAAAAGACCATTCAGTCATTTTATTTGTTTTAGGTCGTAAAGTGTATTATAAATCACCTGTGTTATATTATTGCTGACTATAGAGAAAATAATGTGTTTGAGCAGATTTTAAAAGTTTTTAGATTGATTTCTTACCTTTCAGGCAGCTATTTGTTTCCACCCATTTTGCTGCACAATGAAACTCAACTGAAACTTCCTTGAAATAAGTAATCCATCACAGTGAACGATTACACTGCTTGTATCTTCTGTCAACGTTGAGCAGGTAATGCTCGGCAAACTCTCCTCGAACAAGAGGCATTTAGGGACACTATGACATCTGACAATTCAGATTAGCTGCCAAACAGCATCCTTTCCATTATAAACAAGGCTCAGTCAACAGTACATATGCTAATGCAAGCATGCTGTTAAGCAGGTCTAATGTTTGCCATGTTCACCATCTTAGTTTAGCTTATTCATCATCTTTGTTTGGTATGTAAGCATGCTAACATTAGCTAATTAGCACTCAACATAAATGTCGCAGGTGCTGAATAAATCGTAAACCAACAAAAGTGCTGCATGAAAAGTGAAACCTTGAGCAGGCCGAGTTTTTCTTTTACATCATTGGGGAAAAAACACAACATAACAACTGTTCAGCATATTGTAATTCAATTTGCAGAAGGAGTACTGGCTTCTGTTTTTTGATTTTCTGCCTTTTCCAGATAACTGCCTGAACCAGCCTAAAGGGATTGCCAAGGACTCAAGAGTGGCTAACACGTGACAAAATTCACACCGTTTTTCACAACATCCATGTTTGATCATTGTTTGTCCTCTGTTTCTATCCTCCAACACCGTAGCTCACAGCTGCAATGCATTTAAGCAGCAGTCTCCAAAATATTAGATTTAGGAGTGGCCTAAATGCATCATCAGGAAGAACTTTACCATGTGACAATATTAATTTAGGGAACGTATAAAGCAGCTCGCTGTGATGGATTATCTACCTAACAGCATAAATCATGCACAGTCACCAGTATGGTCCTTTAATTTGTTAACACATGATTAATAGATAATGCTAGAATAATAGAGTTATACAATGAGATTACCCAGAGAGATACAGATGAGGTGAGGTCCTTCTCCTGTGTTTCAGTCTCGGCAGCTCTGACTCAGACTCTGGCTCCAGCAGCACCAGCCTGCGCCCAGACTCTTGTACTGCCGGCTCTTTTTTAGCCACAGCATGCGCTGACCTGGTGGCATTTTGTGCCTCCGATGTCTCAGTTTTGGCTGCTCCTCTATTTAATTGTGTTCCTATATTTTTTTCAGTGAGCGGGGTCTGCTCAGTAGTATTCTCTGCCGTGATGTTCGCAGTAGCTGCTTCAGGTTCAGATAAAGTGACCTCTTTTGCAGCAGCCTCCTGAGCTTTAGAGGTCTGTCTGTGAGAGTGTCTTTGTGTTGTTTTCTTTACAAACTGAGCCTTCTCAATTTCTCCAGGTCTCTCCAAACGATCCGTTTCAACTATCAGCGCTCTTGTTGAAGTTTCATCTGTCCTACTCTTGGCATTTTTTCTCATAGTTTCATCAACAGTGGTGTGGTCGCGATAAGATTTACCGCTGGCTGGTGAAAGCGCTGGAAAGTCGAGGTTGGTGGCCTGTGTTGTAACCTTTCCAGGTACAGGACAGTCAGTGATACACTTGCCATTTTCGGGTTGCATGTCAGCATTGTGCACTGCATTAAAATGGCCTCCTCCTGTGTTTCCGGCCTGTGTTTTATACATTTTCTCTAGAGCAGTATGATCAATCTCAGCTGCTCCAATTGTTGTTTCACTTGTCTCGCCTGAGTTAGCGCAGCCAGTTGTCCTGCAGCTGGTTTTATTAATATTCTCTGAAGGCGAAATCCCCGTAGGTGGCACAGAATCAGTCACAGCCCCAAGTATCACTTGACTTATTGAGGTCTTTTCATGTAATGCTGCTTGCTTCATATGTTGTTCTGTATGTGCTGTAGGAGTCATCCTATGTAAAGGATGTTGGGCTTCAAAAGCACTCTTTGTTGTCAATGTTGTTTTGATGTATTGAAATGATAAATATTCAACTCTTGTAACCAGATTAGTCATTGTGTCTCTGTGAGCAGCTTTTAACAAACCTGTTTGGACGCTCCGCTCCGGGTCATTGACAGGACGTGTTATTGCGGCCACAACAGGTGGGCCGTGCTGGTTTTGTTCAGAAATCAAAGGCTGCTCTAGACTCTGTGTTTTTGTTGTATTTCTTCTGTTCACATCATGAGTGAGTTTGTCAGTTGCGAGAAGCTCTCTGAGTGACAAAGGCTCGATATGACTATTGGACTGTACCACACGCTGAGCTTGTGCAGCCTGAGATGACTTTTCTATACTAACTTTTACACTTTCACTTGTAGTCAGCGCTGATTCATGAGCTTCTGTGGAGACAATAAGACTGCTTGCGCTAGCACTTGGTGCCAGAGACACAAGATCATTGGTTTTAGTTGTGGTTATCTGGAATCCTGAAGAAACATTCATTATCCGGTCAGCAATCTGCTCTGTGGAGATATTGGGAACCTTGAGGTCACTACCAAAATGAATGTGTGGAACAGGGGGAGCGCTGTCACCCACAGTGCCTTGTGGTGTGGAGGGATCATGTTGCTTTTCAGTTGTTTTTGCTGCATGGCCCTCAGTATCAGAAATAGCATTGTTAGGCACATCATTAGCCTGTATTTGGGCTATTTTGGGCAGACTATCTGACTCAACAAATGCAGTGGCGTCAGTTCGATCATTTGTGTCAAGCACATGTACAGCAAAATCACTTGTAACAGGCACAGAAACCTCGTTTATTGCCTGCTCATCTCTGTGTGTGAACTGAATGGCTAATGTGGTGGGCTGCGCACTTGTGTCATTATAAACTCTGAACTGGGGAAGAAGAGTCTCAAGGGTGGTTCTCACTGCGTTGCTTGGATCATCACTGCCACCTACATTGAACAGGTCATCGAGGTTGTCCTCATTAGTATTTTTTACTGCCAGTTTCTCAGTCTGTACTAGTGACAAAGGGTCGAGGTTCTCTGTGTTACTACTATGCTGTTTACCCCTGCCAGTGGTTTGTGCTAGAAAAAGGGAACTGTTCTTTTCATCTTTTCTCTCTGCCATTTGCTTTGTGACTTCATATGAATGTTTCAGTCCCGAGGTCAACATCTTCTGCACGCTGTCACGCTCCTCCGTTTGATTTGTCTCATCAGCAGTCCCTAATAAGGACTCAGCATGGCCACTTTCACCATTTGCATATTCAGCGTTGGCGGTTGCCCTCGATATTTCTTTTTCTGAGGCTGATCTTGTTAGACCTGTCAGGCTATAGGTGCCAGGTAAACTGTCATCTCCAAGCAGCATGAGATTTGGCAGTGGTGACATGCCACTGAGAGGAAATTGATTGCTCTTTCCTTTAGGGCTCATCGATGCCATTAAGGCCTGCTCAGATCCCTGCTCGTTATCATCAACGTGGGCATGCAAAGCATCTGGATGGGCTGTCTCCGCTGACAGTTTAAATGAGCATGGCCGGCCTGAAGTCATGTCGAAGGAGGAAGAGGCGGACTGGCTTGTCTGAGTGGCGGTTTGCCTTTGGTGAGGCTGGCCTATGGAGGTGTGGGCCACAGATGACAAGGCCGTGGCTGTGAGTCGTTCGGTAGATGAGTCATTATACATCTGCTGGGTCAGGGCTGGATTTACCAAAGTAGACTGTTCAATCATGTTAGAGGTTAAACGGTCCTTGACACTGGAATCAAATATAGGCGCCGGTATAATGGGATCTGCTTTCTCTCTCGCTTTTGATAAAAGTGAATTTGCCTTCAAAAATGAAGTACTAAATTTCTGTCTATGAGCCGAGATACTGTGAATAATTGATAAACCGAGAGTAGAGCTATTTACTGTAAAGTGGGGCTGAGCTCTCAGGAACTCTGCAGTGATTACCAGTTGCGGGGTAGTTGGTTGTTCAAACGCATTGCTGATACTTTTTAGTACATGGTGAGCTGATTTAGACACCCTGCTGTGCTTCAGCGCATAGCTGGATTTTGAAGTAATATCTTCAAATTCTTGAGAGAGTTTTGGAACTGTTCTTGGTAAAACAGTTAGAGAAAAAAAAGTCTCGACAACTTTATTCTGACTACTTTCGTGAGTCAGTGAATCTCTGTGGGTGGACCGATGAGGTTTAATCTCTGTGTGTGGCTCTTTGGGAAAAGATGTCGGTCTTGATTGTTGCAAGCTCTGGGATCTCAGAGTTGAGAGAAGTGGTCTTTGATTGCGTGTGACTTTGTGGGAAAATGGCTTATTTTTCTTTTCCACAATTTGGGGAATATATATCTCCTGATGAATGGCCTTGTGCTCAGTGACTCCCAGCTGGTTAATCAAATTGTGACAGGGAGACAGGCTTGTAACAGTGTGACCTATGTCTCTGTTAAGTTCTTTAGAATTAGTAGTAGGTCCGAGGGGAACATCTGTCTTGTCCTCTCTCTCAATTTCCCTGTTACCTTTAATGTCTGCTTTGCTAAGCTCTGCTCCGTCCTTTGTCAAAGACTCTCTCTGCTTTTCAGTCACATCTTTGGTGGATTTTGTATTTGTTTTAGTCACACCATCTGCACCTCCTTCGTCCCCTTGTCTTCGATCTTTGTCTTCTCTCACAATTATATCCTCCTCTCTAATGGTCCCTCCACCTTCATCTCTACTTGTCTTGGCCCCATGCTCTTCCATCTTAACCTCCTCCTGGTCTTCTTTTTGATTGATTTCGACTCCAGTATTCATTATTTGTCCTTTTTTCTTGCTTTCAGACTTATCGGATCTAAATATTTCTTCTTTACTGTTCTGTAACTTTTCACCATCCCTCCTCTCCTCTTCTTCCTGAAACTTATGTCCCTTTGTTGTCTCTGTAATTTCTTCACCTTGCTTGCCCTCTGTCTTGATTATCTCTTTGCCCTCATCTTCCACAACAGTCAACACCTGCTCTTTTTTATCTCCCAGCTTCAGATTGTGCACGATTAAATCTGTGGGATATTTCACAAAAGATTGGTGTGTTGGTGCTGCGTGGTTATCATTGCTCCCATCAAACATCCTCTCCAGAGGGATTTTTGATGGACTACCTAAAAGCCCGCTCATTGTCAGTCTATCAGAGAATGACTTGCTTTGAGGTGTAGTTGGAGTGGACACGGATACATCGAGATCAAAGTCCTGTCTTGATTCAGATAGAAACAACGTAATAGGCACAACAACTTTTCTTGTTGTCAAAGTTGAAGTTTGTGGTTCTTTCATAGCTGGTTCATTCCCTGTCCCTGGGGGATCAACAACAAACTGTTTAACAATGCTCTTTACAGTGTTAACTGTCTGAAAATACTGCTGATCTGTCGGGTGTCTCTTTGGGGTTACAGATGTAAACTTGATGCCAGAATCCTTTTCTAGCAAAGTCGATGTGGGCTCTTTGGTGAAAGAGTTTGGTTTTGCTGGTGTTAGCCTCCTCAACACAGAGATCAAAGAATCATCTCTTCCTGTCACAGAGTGAGACTCAGGATTTTTGACTGCAGAAGTGGTTGGCCTACTAAAACTGAAGGATGCTATTGTACTATGAGCTTCAATCAACCTCATTCTCGCAGGTGGATGTGATGTAGTGCTGTGATCACTGCCTTTTGGAAGAACACTTTTCTGACTGCTGTGGGGAGCCTCAGTGATGCCAAGCGAATGGATTCCTGACCCACTGCTGATGTCCAAAGATTGGTTTTGAACAAATACATTTTTGAAGTTTATTGAGAGACTGTGGGAAGCATTTTTGTTATCCTTACTGAAATATATCAGTTTCGACTGTGGGTCCCCAATGCCCAAATTTTTTCCAAGCATCTGTTGTGTTCTCACAGTATAAAGTGACTTTGAAGAGCGATAAAGCGCTGCGGTTGTTGAAATCGGTCTCTCTGTGACTAAAGTTTCACTAGGATAAGTGTAAGCCGACTGTTTCTTGGTGCCTTTTTGTGTTGCTGATGACATCTGAGCAATAGATCGTGTGTCAAATGCAACAGTTCCTCTGTCTGAGAGAAAAGATATGATCTGGGAATTGTTCAAAATGCTTTCACTGTGATTCACAGTTTTATTGAGGGAAAGAGGAGGAAATGTCAAGTTGTAATCTTGTTGTTCCCTCGCTCCAAAACTGGAATGCTTGGTAAGGTTTTGCTGACTGATGTCTTTGTTCAGCATTTCTTCTTGTTCTTTCACTGACTGTTGATGTAACCTGGGTAATGAGGTTGTAAATTGACTGAAATCTAGAGCTATACTAAGAGTGTCTGAGGGGCCATCGGGTGACAGTGCAGGCAGAGTCACAGATTTCTCCGTGGACACCGCTCTTCCATCTTTCTGGCAGGTCAAACACACGTTTGTCAGGGTGTTTCCTCCCACTGAATCCTTTGCTGTATCGCTGCGGAAGATGGATTGCACTGCACCGAAAGGATACTCATTTCTTCCCAGGTTTGAAATCCTCTTATCATCCTTGCCTTGAGATTGTTTGTCATCATTGTCATTACGCAGCACTGCCAAGTTATCAATTACATGAGGATGAGATTCAGATAGGATTGAAACTCCCGGCCCTCTGTCAGCAGATGTGAGAGTAATAGAGTCAGTGTTTCTCTGATTCCTGATATCAAGCAGAGTGTGAAACCCAAGAGAGGTTTTCACTTCATCTGTGGACAAATAGACCTCTGGCTCAGAGGTGCTATTCATCAAAGACTCAAGTGCAGCTTGTGTAGAAGGGAAAACTATTTTGTCATAATTAGAAATCAATGGGGTTTCTGATTTAGTGTGAATTTTCACAGCTGATGGATTATCACTCGTTGATTTGAGGGAGTTTTGCCCATTTCTGGGAACAAAACCAGTCGTTGATGCAATTATAACCGATGCTTTTGCGATTTGTCCTCTCTCATCTGAAGGCATTGGTCTAGTGTCAAACAAGAGCGCCTCTGGAAACTTGGCAGCCACTGCTACAACAGAGCGCTGATGTGTATTCTCTGTAGGTATTTCTTCAATGCCATGACCAATTGTGTTTTCCTTTTTCAAAGGCAGATCCTTTGTGACAGTTGTGCCTTTTGTTTGTTCTGAGTGGTAACCTTGGAAATCTTCTTTTTCTGCCCGGACTACACAGAAAGAAAAAAACATCACACGTCACTCAGAATTCTTCCCCGAAAGCTGTCCTTCCTACACGTATCATGTAGCAGAAAAACACAAATCCAGATTCATTAGAATTGTAGATTCATGCTATTTCTGTGACATGTATGACATTTTAGCAGTTTATTCAAATTAATTCTCCACATTTATAGACCAAGAGAGTCCCCATATATTATATATGTGCGAGGCTGAAAGACTTAGAGTCAACTGGGTTGGTGTTAAATATACATACAGTATACAGAGGATTATGCCAAATGAACAGAATACCAGGAGATCGATTGACATTCAACACATATGTT
>CAFUXE010000204.1:12055-24468 GCA_903364295.1 Serranus cabrilla
CAACACATATAAGAGATTCCGTAAACAACTAGCTCAATTTGAAGAGATCGGAAGATTAATGATTAAAAGGAGCAGTCTTGCCGTCTCTTAATTTGTGCTCATCTCCCTCAGTGATTGTGGACACTTGGAAAAAGTGTTAGCTGATAAATTAGGCTGCTTACTAATTAGGATGTATTTTTAGATGTCTGCATCTGCACGAAGCATCACAGCGACAGTACAGAAAGTACATTCTGCTGGTAGATAGAAGTCACAAATAAAGCTTTTAATATCATGCAACCCCATTATAAACAGTTTTTTTAAAAAGACGTTCATGCAGTTTATAGCAGAATCTATGTTTACTGTAATGTCCTTGGCAGATAGCTAAATGCAACAAAACTGATGGTTTACATTTAATCCTCCACAGGATACCTTTAGTAATTTGAACCCTGTTGTGCAGATGCAAAGACGTTAATGATGCTAACACCCCTTAGTGTGTGACTGATGGCTCAGATATAAAATGTTCCATATAGATGTTTTTACTGTTTATTGTGGCACTAACATGAAAAAGTTTTCTAATTAAATGAATTTATGTAGGTGATTTCATGTCTCATCACATCAGTTATCAATTTGGATGATGACAACACCTGATTCGTACAAGATGCTATTACAACATAGAGAGAAGAAGCAAGAAACTTAGAGTGTTAGGGCATAGTGACTTTGCTTAGCTGAATCTTTTTTAAATTTGGGTCATCAAAGAACTCGTCAGATATCGAGCAGACTTTGGAGTCAACATGCGTAACTTCTCCCTGTAGTTAACTGTGGAAGTTGTTGTTCTTTTAACCCAAACCCTGTTCTTTTAGTCTAACCTCAGTCCACGGGTTTTATTGCCTTAACTGTTTCCTGTGAATGTGGACATTTTTTTGAAAAGTCACTCTGCATGTTTCAAGCAGAAAGTGACACATTTGTACAAATAACTCAATTGAGGTGCATTTTCTGATTTGTCAATTTGAACATGAGTTCACAAACTTTAGCTACTTTTTAGCTTTAGTTAATCAAACTATATTTCTCCTTAGAGTAGCTTTGTTGTAGTTTAACTTCTGCCAATGTAAGGTAGTTGGTATCTTGCAAAAAAATGCTTTTAAAGAAGTTCCCCCAACATCGGAAATTAATTATGTTAATATTGTTATATGCGGAAAGTTTTTGTCGGTGTATCTGTTGATGTATCTGGCCTTTCACAATATTGGTTGGCATGCCTTACTTAAAAATTTAAAAGGACAGCTTTCCAGCTACTGTTTCCTACTTTAAATTTAAACTTTAATTTATTATATATTTATTTTTGCTTTAAATTCATATTCTGAAATAATATAAAGAGAATCACAAAAATGTTCTCAGTATTGTGACACTGTTTGAAGATAAACTAATACAACATTTATCTTCAGGGCTGCATATCTCATAACATACTGTGAGTAAGTACTCAAAAAATGTATAAACAATTAATATATCTATCTTTCAAATATTTACAAGCTGATGCAAAAATGAACTGGAACATGATAGAAGTAAAACAACTACCATACTGTCCCTACAACAACAATAAAATAAACACAAAACAGTACATACCTGTAAGCAGTAAAAATCCAAGCATGAAACAGTAAAACCTCATTTTTGTTTAGTCTTGTTTGCAATCATTCAAGCCTCGGTGAATAAGTGTTCTTATTACTGGTAAATCCAACTGAGCAGAAGGTATCAGCTGTTTGCAACCATGCACAGATGGTGTCATCGCTTTCAGGGAGCTTTTGTCCTCTGCAGTTCATTTGTAAGGATTAGATTTCTCAGCAACCGTTCCCTTTACAGCCACTGCAGGTACTATGTAGTCAACAGGTATACAGCATATGATAAAAAATCTATTTAATGCAATAATTTATGGTATGAATATGATATTAATAAACTATATAAACAATGGCCCCTTTTGTTACAGTAAGAAGTATTCTATTATTCTGACATAATTGCTTTGGACAATAGTTCCATTTTTTCACCTGCTTAGTGATTACATGAGTCATTCGTAGGGAAATTAAACTTTGACCCAAAACTAAAGGACGGCCAGTTATACTTATTCTGAGGGGAATATAGAGAGCAAACGAAATGACATATTTTTGTAGGCCAACCTGGATGTTAGCATCAACATAGGATTTTGCATTGGATTTTGGATCATGGCAGAAACTAATCCCTGGCAAACACATTTCTGATGCTTACACATTTTGTTCAGCAGGATACTCTTTATAAATTACCACCTCTTTTATGATGCTTGAATCACTAATGCAGCGGACAGTATTAAAAAGCTAACATTATACTTAGCGAAGTACTTCACAGTCATATTACTTGAACGTCAACCCTGCTTCAGACAGTTTCCAACAAGCTAACAACAAGCTAGCCAAAAAGTAGCCTAATAAATTGTTGATTAGCCTAATCTACATTCTGCAAGAGTTTGCAAGAGCTCTGAAAAACACAACAATTTAGCCACATAAAAACATCAAAATTCAATAGTATGGGTTTACTCACATATTCGATGTCTTACAACAAAACACAAACATCTCTTAAGCTTGTGATAACCACAGACCCTATTTCAGGCATCTAACCAAAAACCCATTCAAAATCCTCAGTGAGTTTGAAAGAAGAGACCCCAGGGCGCTATAATGCTAATTTACTTCCAGGTTTAAGAACTAATTGCCTTGGTGCCTTGTTAATGTTTGTACTAACTTCAATGGCAATCAAAAAAACCACAGTCAATCTCAAGGTTGCACTAGAGGAAAAGTCCGGAGATTGTGGGGTTCATCCTCTGAGGAACACGAATGTACGTGGTAATCCATCCTGCAGTAGATGTTGAGATATTTCACTGATAAATTAATCTAGCATTACTGCTGTTTACGCTGGATGAAATGTCAGGTTATCAGTCGTTAGGATTCACCCGCTGACCTACATGGATGCCAATTTATTGAGATAATTTCTAAACTAAAAATAGCATTTTCTCTTTCAGCTGTGGCTGTTATTTACAAGTTTTCAACATTTCTTTATGTCATCCTTTCCAGAGAGCTATCCAATCATATATCCACAACACACTCTCACTCACCTAAAATCATAACCTCTACATTATCAGACCTTAATTTAGTGTAGCTGAGGTGAAGCAAACATCATTCCTTTCCTGTTCCAGTTGTCCCTCCTAGTACAACTCTTCATCACTGAGTGTGCAAACATTATGCTAGCAGAGTTATAGCCCTGACCTTCTCATAGTAGCCAGACTCAGCAGTCAGGTAGTGAGAGCAGCAATGTGGTGCAGCGGTCAGAGCTGTTGTCACGCAGTAAAGAACATTATATTCCTTGCCACAGTAATCCTCATATTTCAAAGAAATGTAAATATGGCAGACCCCAAACTAAGTCTTACTGTAAACAGTCTTTTAATCGCAAAATGGGTTTATTTATGAGATTATTTTTCCTTCCAGTACTGTCATCTGGAGAATCCAAACACAGATGATGTAGTTTTTTCATCCATTATATACTGTACACAGGTCTCAACAGAACCTTTCTGGAAATGGAATCCCCAAATAAATAATCTGACCACACATCTCAAGAACCAACATAAAAGAGGTATGCTTTAGGCCTTTACAAAATAAAATGACCCTTTAGGGGACACATAGTCAGCAGACAGAATAATCAGTAATACTGATACTGTTAAGCAAAGACCTTATTTTTGAGACGATATTACTTTTTAGACAGCGGTCTGCAGGATGCATAGCTACAAGGTTATGTTTCCTTTTGTGGCTATGTAGGATTACTGATTGTAATATATGGACGGTGAAACAATGTCAACTCTGCTTTAATACCATTCTACAATACATTTTAAAGTCTGGGTAAAGTAAAATCAGAGATTTGTATGAAAACATATTTTACAAGGTACAAAATAATAGCTGAAAACAATTACAATTACATATGACTGAATTTTTGAGTTTGACCATGAAACTGTTTTTCTCCATTTTTCAATTTTTTTGCCAGTGGCTGCTAACGCTGAAACGTTTACTTATATTGTTTACTGAAGCTAACGTTTACTCAAGTCAGCGGTCATAGTAACAGAAGATTACAATGTCTGAAGTAATATCCTACATACGTGCTAATTCTGGAGCATTTTATGATCCTTCAAATAAACCATTATTGTCTATGGGTGGTCGTAAGACCTCACAAAGACAACAGGTTTTACTGACTACGAACAGCAGCGCAAAGAGACCTGACATGAGAGCAGAACTTCGCACTGCAAAACACCCGAACACCCGTAGTTTGTTTGGCATTAACATTTTGAGAGCGACAGTGTGACAGCAGCAGAAAGTCACCGGAAAATTTGGATATCAGAGATCAGGTTTCAGTGCGTTCAGCGGACAGTCCCCCAGTGTTTCAGAGCAGAGAATACTGAATTTAAAACAAAAATGTTTACACTTATTATATTACACTAATTCAAAAAAGTGTTCAATAACACACTTTTCTGTGGTGTGGAAAACCCAGCCTACAAATTACAGATTTGTGTGAATTGTTATATGGATTTTGTTGAACTCTAGTTATGTCTTCATAATAAAATGCCTAAGAGCAAGAAATAGCTGGAGCCAGGAGCAACATAAAATGTCGGTTATAACCCAATTGTGGTAAAAATATGACTATGGCCAAGCACCATGACCTGAACCTCCATGGACTGTACCAGGCCTCATCATGTATTTCCTAAAATTAAAGAGACATATTATATAGCTGTCTAGGAGAAAGAGGGCCAATTCAGGATCAGTTTGAATTCTTTACACATCCAGCAATTCTCTTCATCTGACTTGTGTTTTTGCATCACTGCAAAATAAAATTAAACAACATAGAATTAAATTGGTAACTCTCCTCCAGCTTCCTTTTAATTGGATCACTGCCAAACTTTGTCTGCATGGGGAAAATGTCAACATAGTCTCTTCCGGTCTGTGTGCCATAAATAGTTGAGTTTGATTTCAAAGGGAATCAGACCTGCGGAAAGCTTCCAGGAATAACTATATAGAAATGGCTGATGGTCTTGTTTGCTTTTTTTAAGTCATATAAAGGCATCAGTATTAAATTGAGAATGTTTCATAACCGGTTAAAAACACCTTGTAGTTTCATTAACACTTCATGATATATAAGGCCTTCAAGTAAGTCCCCCTTAAACTACACATTGAAATCCCATCAGTATGTTAATGCTGCCTGATCAATATCAGTCCTTCAGAATCAGACAATTACAGTTTGTGTCACTGTATAAGTAAACCAGCGTAATCGAACATAAATCAGTTTATTTAACCAGTATTCAGGGTAACTACATTGCTATAAAACATTAATGATATTCAAATTGAATAACAGATGGTTATATTGACGGCACATGCACCTCCAGCCACACGTTTTCATAGTAATTAACCACATAAATTCATGAGGGTGTGAAAAACAAGGACAGCCAAGAAGACGTTGCTAATGTTTATGACCTTGTTAATGTAGATGAAGCAATTAGGAGCAGAACATTATTTCAAATGATGTAAATCTTTAAAAAAAAAAATGTCAAGACAGCAACAAAAAGAAAAATCAATATGTCAAAAAAATCAATTGGAACAGGAATTAATGGTGAGTGTATAAAAAATAAAAATAAATATTATGAAATATGAATACCAAGAAAGTTGTTTTTAAGTGAATATATTTTGTGTGGGTAGGCGTCTAAGCCCAAAAGGAAATACCTAAGAGAACAAAACCAAAACATGCAAGGAGAATATAAAATGTGTTACTGGGTTCATGCGATGAGCTTCACACAGGAGTGCAGGATCTCAAGGCCGTGAAGTTCTCGAAGCTTGGTCACATGTCTGGAATTGAAGAAAAGCAGCTTATTGTGACAGTGTGTTCAGTTTGGGCGTGTTCAGTTGAAAACACTAAAGATCAACACATCCTCAACACGGTCACAGCGGAGCTCTTCAGCCTGCAGCTACAGTAACAATGTTCTTTCGGAACAAAGAAAAATATTTCTAGCTGCCCCCTTCCATTACTACTGCAAGGATACTACAGCACAACATTATACTCACATAATCAGAGAGGTGCTGAACTATGTGGAAGATAGCCTACAGCAGTACAATGTGTAGAAATAAAAAGCTGTTCACACTTAAATTATACCCTGCAGTACAAAGTAAAACCCTTTCTAGAAAACAATCAAGGGAAATACCAAAGTTGCAGAAGAGAAGGTATTGTGAAACATGCTGGTAATGTCCAGTTATATTTCTTTTCTTTTTCAAATGTATATGTCAGCATCACATTGTCAGTGTACAGACTCTGTGCTATGACACCTAAAGGAATTCTTCATACTTTAACATATACTCACAACGCTACCTTGAATTGTTGAAGAAAACTTGTTTTTCTTCTATGTCTCCATAGTGAACAGAGAATCAATAAACCAGTAAATGGTGAACTGAAGTAAAAGGGGGCCATGTTTAACAGCAGCCAAACTTAATCATACGTTCACAAACTTTCACACAATTTGAGCAGTATAATCTATCGAAAGGGTTTAGAAATGGTCATTTCTTCAAGCAAAACTGCCAAAAACTCCAGCTTCTAAAGTTTTAGGGATTTGGAACAACTTGGCTTATGGGCAAATTATTATATATTATAGTAATTATTTTCTCACTTTTTTGTGACATTTTATTGACAAAAAGATTATTTTTGAAAATAGTTGGCAGGATAATGGATATTGAGGACAAATGAGTTAGTTTGATAAAACAATCAAATAAATTACTATGGCCAGAACATAAATGTGACTTGAAACCTGATACCAATGTTATCGAGTCAGAGCTGTCACTCTCTTTCCCTCGTCTTTTTATTGTCGAGGACACAATCTAAAAATGTATTCAGTGCAGTGAAGATATGGCTTATTCTGCCGCTGGATATCAGCCTATCCATAAGCAGTCAATAGACTGTAAATATTAAGAAACAGTGGTAATGTTTTGGCTATCGTCATTAGCACAGTTAGCCTATCATCACATGCCCAGAATGACTCTGCCGTATTGGTGGATGTATTCCGGGGAAAAAGAGACAAACTATAAATATACGGTTTATATAATAAACAACATTTGAATACTGACTTTGAGATGCAAATAGCATTATAATAAATATTAAAATATTTCAGGTCAGCCTGAGCCAGAAGTCATAAATTTGCCTAATGTGTGACCGTCTTCTTAACCAATGCCCTAACTTCACATTATCTTCCAGTGAGGCATTTCATCTCGTCTATCAATGCTCCTTCAGGCAAGTTTCTAGGATGTAATCAGCAGCATGTGGTTTATGGGGTAAGGTGAGAGGGCACCTGGGATCAGATCGGCAGAGCTTCCCCAGAGCAATCGCCGCATTTTGCCGCACAGCTGTCCTCTTAGCGTCCCCTGCAGCGTGGCGGAGCAGCAGCAGCACAATATCAGTGCCCAGCAGGTGGCTGGCAATTCCCTCCAAATCAAGGCATTGGGCCAAGCACAGGGCTGCATTTCCTGACACCATCTCATCACAGCTGGAAGCCAGCAAATGACGCAAAATAGACAGTTCTGTGTAGAACGATAAATGAATAGAGAATAAGAATGGAATAGCACTTTAAAATATATTACCAAACACATGTAATGATGTAAAAATCCACAGATATTCTGCACTCACATACATGCAGTATGCATACGAATGTAGACACAAACACACTTCATTTGCAAATTAGGTCGACCTTAAAATATTATTCATAAACCAATGAAAGAGTAATGCTAACATGTCAATCATTTCTCACTTTTATCAGACTTCACCAGCTCCTCCCGTGCCGAGTGGCTGCCAGCAGTACACACTGTCAGAGTCTTAATGGCGTACTTAGTGGCATTCTGCCCCGTTCCCTGGGAAGGGAAAAGCAGAAATAACAATGACATTAAACAAGTTGAACATATGGTTGTAAACTCTAACTATATGTCGACACTGTCATATAATTAGCAGAACAGATAGGCAGTAACTTCAAATATGAATCCCGTTTAGAATCTTTAATATGTGTAGTACATATTAAATACTGGAAGTATCTTTTTATATTGTTTCTATAAATGATGATGGAGCTGGAAAATACAATATTCCACAAGTGGAATACACTACAATACAAATAACTGTTGACAGGGTTATTTATAGATACTTGGCTGTGTTTACAGTTATGTACCTTCAGCAGCCTGAGCATGGTCCGGACCACATCCCCCTGAATAACATGCTGAACGGCCTCAGGTGAGTGAGGGAGGATAGTGCTCAGCACGCCTGTGGCTCTCTGGAGGACAAGGAAGAATGTTGGCATTAGGAAACGGAGATAATAGAAGATACAAGAAGGTAGAAGTAGAAAGACGGATGGGAAAAAACAGCAGAAAAACACACAGGAAAACAGAGGATCAAAAGAAAACTGCTGTGGGAGAAAGAAGGCTAGCAGAAAGAAAACCAAAGAAAAACAGCTCCTACTGGAGACAAAGAGAATAAAAAAACTTTTTGGGTGTAAAAGAGAAAAGTTTTCTTTTTCAAGACATGAAATGGGTAGGCATATGGAGTGTGTTTGCAGCAACAAAGTAAAGAAAGTCCGTTGTAAAAATGGGGAGAGACTTGCCTGAAAATATGTTTGAACATAAAATTATAGTGAACCTTTCAAGGAAAGGTTAATAAAAACAAAAGACGAGGAGAACAAGCATAAGAGCAGCAGCAAATAAGAATTAGAGGCCAAGTGAGTGCTTGCTTCATCTCACAGGAGGGATCTGTTGAATCGCATTATTATTACAAAAAGTAATTTGATGGATTGAGTTAGTCAATAAAATAAGTATATTCATTGTGCAAATTGTAATTTGGAAGACGTGTTTTTATTCACAGGGCACACATTTCAAATGTGAGTGACACGTTTTTTAAAAACAATAATCTTTCTTCATTTTAACCATTAAAGCTTTCAGTTGAGTATCACTGTTCCCATCAGCTGCATTCATCGCAGCAGCAGGCAGCCATTTCCACAGAGTAAACTCTGACTAACCCACTGTGCACTGCCTCCCTAGTACCACATGGAAGAGCTAAAAGGCTACTGAATACTCCGACTGCACTTCCAGATCCAATATATTTAACTACCGAAAGACTTGAAGGCAATTCCAGAAAATAATAAAAAAAGGATACAAATAAAATATTTGTGGCCTACACTACACTCTGACAACCCAGCTTTTTTCTTGACTTTATATTGACGTATTGTCTTATATTGATGAGTTTCATATTCTGTTTACTGGTAAGGAGGGCACTCCATTTACTATTTGTCTCTGGCCATGGCCGGTGGTACTGAATGAATGTCGCCGTGGCATATTGTGAAGGGAGGGAAGGGCCTCCAAAACGTCCGTAGCCCTAGGACCTAAAATAATATTAGGCACCTCTCAGTATACTACACAGTGTATAAATAACGCATTACTAATGAATATGTCCCCTAGATGTCAGGAGCTCACACTCGACACTGCCCTTCCTTGGGTCCTCGCCAATAAACCCGCCAGGTGTGAAGTCAATAGGATGCACGATGGCAGGAGAAATGAGGACAGGCATAGAGACTCCTTCCATTTGAGTCAGATTTTGATAATGAGACATTTTCTCTCATGGCTGGAGAAAACTGACTACAATGGAAGTAAATGTAATTGGAAAACTGGGTAGTTTTTAACACTACTTGGCACACACACTCATGATCCTTACAACTTATCTCAAGAAAGCTAAACCTACATTTATAAAAGCTCAAACACAGCAGGCCAGCAGCAGGAATTGGGGCTTTAGAGATTTGGTGTAATCATTACTGTGCATTATAGGGGTAACTGAAGTCAAGACAAGAAAAGTAAAGACAAGAGCAGAGAAAAACACGAAGAGGAATCTTTAAAAAGAATGTTGACACCAGGTGACAATGAAGAAAAAGTTGCATGCATGCAGTGAACAAGCACTGAAATAGAGTAAAGAGACAGATGGGTGAAAGTGTGAGACTCTGAGGGCATTGCATAAGCAGTGTGAAACTGCTATAACAGCCATTAGCACAGACTACAGCACCTGGAGCTGGAGTTTTAATCATCTGTAATGACATATATAGGATCCTCCAAACACTGTGGATAGCTGTTACGACCTTTTTGGGCACACTGCCAGGGAGCTCACAAGCCCTAGAAAAGGCCCATTACTCAAGATGAATGTCTTTTATTTTTGTCTAGTTACCTGAAAGTATTGTTCTTTTGCCCTATAGAATGTATGAAAGTTTGAAAGTTTTCAACAAGCGTCATCAACAGCAGTAAAAATCCCCAAGTGCTAATATTTTTCAAACCTTTCTTGTTCAAACACAGTAATATGGCCAAACATGAAAACCTAATGGGAGTTATGATACAGAAAAGCAACTACATATATGATGTGTTAGGGTTTTTCAACCCTCCTGAGTCCTGTTGTGATGTGCTAAAGTAAGGTTCACTCACAGTTATGACTCCTCCATCACTATCCCTCAGCAGGCCCAGGCAGCAGTCGCACAGTGAAACAGCATGCTCCTACGAAAAAGAGACGGAAATGTGGTTAAACCAATTTTCACATACATTTCACATCTGAATAGGTGACATCACACATCATGGTTCACACAAATGCCCCGTCTTATTCCCTTGTCCGCTGACATTTAAAAGTGGACAATTCAGTGTATTATGAAGTGGTCTGGAGTGAATTATATTTTTTTTTTTAAATGAATTATTTCAAGGTGAGATTAAGATAACAAGAGATAAGACAGATGTAATTTTTTTCCACTCGTAACATACACATGCATAACTGTAACTCCACGTCAGGTATTACGCACCACTTATCTTACCTGAATGATTGGAGAGGTGATAGCTGAGAGGTTGATGATCAAACCAAGCATGGGGTAGATTACCTCTTTGTAATCACATGCACTGCACTGCCTCTGCAAAGATAGCCAACACATTCTACACTTAATTATATGCATTAAGTGAGTTTAATTGTTCATAATATAGGATCCATGTGTCTAATTGTGTCATCCGGACTATATTGAGAAATGCCTTTCTTAGCATCTACATGCAACTAAATAAACAAGTGATTTTTACTATTTTTTGTAAAGACTTCAGTCTGTAATGATACTTACAATGGCGACCACAAAGGCCTTCCAACATTCTGGATCATGAGCAAAGCTGCGACAAATGATGTCATCTTGAGCCAGACAGCCAATAGCTGATATCAGTGAGGCAACGACATGCAGGTTGGAAGTGCTGATATTCTTCTGAAAAATTTAAAAATAAACAAAAACAGATATGAACATTTGCCCAGACACACACACACACACACACACAATACATATTCAGTGCATAATGTAGATCAATATGAAACTTTATATCTACATATCTTACCAGTAATGTTATAAATGGTACAATGACAGAGTCTGTCAACTTGCCCCTCAATTGAATGCGAAATCTGTGAAAGAATATTAAAATATTACTAAACTACATGTAAGACATACTATATACATGGGTATATATTTATAAATATTGTAAACTGTATAAGAGAGGTGGTACATAGCACCGTATCAACTATGACATCACACACCCTAGAGTTTGGAGCCAGAAGTGACCATATTTGGACAAGAGGGTGGATTTATTTGAGAACTCAAGGACACTATGCACTTTTCAGACACAGAGTCCACTTCTTATATGCAGTCTATGATAAATATGCACAAACAGAAGTAGCAGATATACAACATTACGCATTGTTGTTACTATTAACTTTAGGTTCACAACTGAACAAGTAAAAAATAGAACAAATAAATGCCTAGACCATCAAAAACCACAATAGAGCCATTTATACTTCCCGAAATACACAACTGCCTGAGTCATAAAGGCTAAGTGGTTATTGAATTAAAAATAGCATTGATCGTCATGTCTCGAAGGAGTATCACATATCCACATTGAAATCAGTAAAAATGGATGAATAAACTGTAATACACAACACAGTGCAGTTGCTTTTGACTTCTGACTAAAACATTGATTCAATATGCTTTACGTCATGTTTACATAGTGTGGAATACATAAAAGTATGTCTCCAAATGTATAAACATTTACTTGGAGAGATATGAATTGATTTGGAATCAATATTGAAGAATAAGATGGATTGGTTGTGTAATATAACTTGAGCTCCAAAAATATCTGTGAAGCCCAACATTGACCCAGCTGATCTTCTACACGGAAGAGAAAACCTCGGTAGAATATACCACATTTTTGTTGAATAACTCTCTTTGAGCTTTAGACAGTGAAAATTGATCTCCCCATTTCACTGCTTGACACCTCGACTTATTTCCTGCTGTGCTGGAGAGCTTGTGTTGTCCTTTCATG
>CAFUXE010000204.1:26411-40526 GCA_903364295.1 Serranus cabrilla
TTTTGTAATATCACCATATCACTATCACTCTTTTGTTATTCCTACTTTTATGTAATTGTTTTATTTGTTTGTTTAATTTTTCTTTCTATTTTTTCAAATTGTTTCTTCTTATTCTTGTTGTTTATTTTCAATAAAATCTTTTTAAGTTAACATTTATTTTACTATCCCTCCATGTATATAGGTATTTATTTTATATACTTATCTATCCAGAAATGGTCATTGAAACTTAGAACTGAAATGCTGATCTATTTATGTAGGTGTGACCTGAAAATTTTATTAAACAAAACTGGGCAATGACGCACTGCCCTTCTTTGTAATAGAGCTCACATAGGTTTCAGTTCAGCATCAGGCTTATAGCAGTGTCCTTATTGGCTTTTTTCATCAAGCTCAGACAGCAATTTTGCTGCAATCTCTATTTTCCAGACACTGTGTTCTAACTTGAATGATGGCAGTGCTAACAATGGACAACATGGAAAGTGTGTGACAAGTTAATAATAACCTTGCTGATCTGACATGAGGGATCTGACACCGCCTTTTTCAGGGACAAAACACAGGGCCTTTGCTTATTTCAGGGCTCATCTCAATCTTCAGTGTGATCATCTTTTCCTCTGTGGGCTATCACACAAACAACCAGAGAGAGAACGAGGGAGGGCGGAGAATGATCTCTCTAGTTTATGCCATCAGTGTCTCTGTATGCCCCTGTCTCTGGGTCCATCTGTCAAAGCACCACGGAGGGCTGACAGCTGCCTCTCCCTCTGGTCTCCTTACCTCCTCACCGCGTCATTGCTGCTGATGATACTAAAGCCATTGTTCAGCCTGAAAAGGGTCTGGCCTGTACCTGTTAGACGAGAACAGTAGATCGTTTTTTAGCAATAACACAGGACCGCTCTTTCTTTTGGTTTAGCTTGCCTTGTTCACTAGTTTACAGTCAAGGGCACGAGACAACAGAATAAATAGAATATGTTGAGAGTGAACGATTCTGTGAGGGATGGTTTCTGTTCCACTTATAATGAGTTGGCATATACAGCAGGGCAGTGAGGGAGCACTTTTAGGGGAGGAAACCTCTAATGTCAGCCCTGCTGAGATCCTTTCAGTTGTGAGTTATGTAAGTTTTGCCCTTTTCCACTGAATGGCACTGCAAGACAGGCATTATATCATTCGATGGCACATATTCATCTAAATGAAGAAAAAAGAACAATTGGATAACAAATGTTTCTGCAGTGGGCAGCTAGTGCAGTAGAATATGGTGTATTACAAATGGTGATAGAAGCAAAAAACAAAAATAGACTAGAATAGGCTAGCATTGCCCAAGAATGTGAATATTGTATAGCTTTATGGTTTACTGAGCGAAAAGCTTCAAGCTTCATTGATCAATTCCATCAGCCTTGGTTGTGCTGTTAAAGGACCTGAAGATATACAATACCTGTATGAGAGCAGAAATGGGGTGGAGCATGTCAGAAGTACTTCTTTACAACTTCTTTCTTAGCTGAAGTACAACAAAATAAATACTCCTGAGAGGGCCATTGACCTTGATGAATGGTACTGCTCGGTTGTTTCACATAAGCTGCAATTTCTGCCTTTTGGCAATAGCTAAAAAGAGTTATATTAGTGTGGAGTTTCAAAGTCATTTCTTGGGTCAAAAACATTCACAAAAATATCAGCAGCTGACAGAGGAGGGGTGAACAACCTGGTGGAGAGCAGCTGCTGCCTGTCGACAATGGCCCCTTTTCATACAGTAGAGGACTTGGTAGACAAATATTGTACCATATCTTGGGCCCAAAAATTTTCCACAAGGGCAAGATCACAACTTTGATTTCAATGCCAAGAAGAAATTCAAGGCCATGACGAGCATGTTCCTGCCTAGCTTGTTTGGTTTCATTCATCTGAAACCTTGAGTAGTTTTGTGATATGTCAACTGTAGCCTCTGCCCCATCATGCTGCAGTATGGGATTTTTAGTGTTACTTTAATGAATAGTTGTAGTGTGGACCAACACTCTTTTTAAACAAAGTTTTGTGAGCTATTTTTAGTTGGTCAGGGAAGTTGCTAATGATTTCGGGTCCCCTGACAACTCTTGATGCCTATAAGCATCACTAATCTGGCATGTTCCGGGGCTCCTGTCTATCTAGGCTGTCATAAATCTACACAGGCAACGGACAGGTTCCACCATTCACGAGTAACCAACCCTAAATCTGACAGGGTTGAGTGCAGGTAATACCACTGAGGTTAGGGTATGGACACCTGCTATCACAGGTGTTTCATTAAATTGTACCTAAGACAGCTCCGGCAGGCTTAAAAGTGTTTGACTGTCATCCCATAACAACCCGCCTCTATATCTGCTCTCAACAGTAAATACAACCAACACTGCCTACAACCCTGTACCATCACTAAAAGCTTATATGTTATCTTGACGTTAGACATTTCATTTCTAAAGTTCATCATTCATTAAAACATCACTTAGCTGAAGGAACAGCTGACACTGCTGGCTCAGAACAGCTTACTCAGCACTTCAGCTACCAAATTACATCATCATTTACAGTATACACCCAGGGAAACTCTAATTCTGCTCATTGAGATTATGGGAAACAGATCACAAATCAAATCATACCAGCATTAGGGTTTTCACTACTCTCCAGACAATATACCTATCCTCTGCATAATGGCTCACTATACCAGGCATCACAGACATTGTCCTCTTTTAGAGTGGCTTTATAGTCTATATTGGAAATGCGCTAACTGTGACAAACAACTGGAGTCGAAAGAGAAATCCGTGATGGACAGCCTTAGGTCTCCCCGCCCTTTCATTGTCATAGAAAAAGACATTATATAATCAGTTTTTGCAGCCCTGCTTCACCTGATGCCCTGCCTAAATGCGCTGTGAGTCCTTAAGTACCGTATTAACTCTCTTTTTATCCTTCAAGTCTTCACAATCTCCCTAACCTGAAGGGTGATCTCTTCCTGATCTTTTTAGCCCACACAGAACCAGGAGATACAGTAGTTGGGCCAGTGAAGCAGGTCATTGAAGTAATAGTGGGCATGGAGAGATTAAAGGAGAAAGATAATTGTGCAAAATTTGTCACAAAAGAACACTTACAGTCAGTAGTTGTGCATGACAGGAGCTCCAATCCTCCGCTGTAATACAAGGGAATCTGGCCAGGCTGTGACAGCTTCTCCAGGAGCTGGGGCACTGTTGTGGCATTCCACTCTCCCATGTCAAACTCTTGCATTGCATTCTTTTCCTGACTTTCTCTCTTCTCTTCCAAATCTACCTGTGTCAGGTATTCTGCATGGAGGAAACAAAGGAGATAATGAAAGAGGAGTGGGCAGATGTTTCACTAAGTGAGTTGTAAGTGTTACAGCCATCCCAACCACACCCCAACCACCTATTGCCATATACATGCAATACCTGAGTACCTTAGGTAAATAGGTAGTTTCAAAATGCACACCAGATAACAACAACAAAGAGGCTGCAAAATTGCTGACATATGTGTAGGAGCCACAAAGTAAAAGGTAGGGTTCCAACCAAACATTCAGCTTAATTTGTAGAGGGCAATTTTCCAAAGTATGTAGCTTGATTAATTATTTTCAAAGGTATCTGTAAACCCAAAACTACAGTATAAAACACAACTACAACAAGAAGGCCATATTGGAGATCCTGGACGACAGCCAAGGCCATTTCCTTCCTCACAGTGTTTATGAAAGTGAAATATCTTTGTAATGGGTTCACCCTTGGCCCATGCTATACCCTTCCACAAAGTTTCATGAAAATTGGCCAAGTGGCTTTTCTGTAATGCTGGAGAGAAACAAACAAACAAAGAAAACCAATATCATAATGTCCTTGGTAGAGTGAAATAAAATGGTGTTTGCTGTTGTCATGAAAGCCTTGCAATTAAATGGGCTACAGTCAGTATGACCGCGTCACTGACAGCCAACTGAATCATGTGGGGGAAAAAATGTGCGTACCAAAATTTTAAATGGTTTGAGATTATGCATCGTCACAAACGGACTTAAATACTTTCAAGATTTCCTAATCGAACCCCTCAAAGAAAAGAAATGTTTCTTTACCTTTCACCATTTTCTCCCTCGCAGGTTCAATTGCCACAATCTTTTCAAAGCACTTTCTGGACTGAAAACGAGAAGAAATTTAGTTCATCAGTGGTTTTAAAATGTGCTTCACTTCTAAACCCATGAAAATCAATATCACTTTGGTTCAAAAGACTACAGTATCGCAGCAGAAGAGTGTGGTATAGAGAAACTACGATGCACTTTATATTACACAAAACCTTTTTTAAAGCAGTGATCAATGATGAATATGAGCATACTTTTCCTGTGAAAGGGTTGTATAAAACAATAAGAGTTTACACAGGATTACTGTACAACTGAGACTGTTGTATGCATGTACTCGAGGCATACATCTTTCAACATGAGGCCATGTTTCTGCTGTAGTTAAATGAGATGCTATCCGTTTATAAGAGCAGGTGAGCATAAGTAGGAGTGATTGGATGCAATAACAGGTAATCATTCTCACCTCATTATATTCCATTAATGCCTGATATGCTTTTCCCATGTGTAGGTAAGCCTTTATGCACCTCTCATTACACTGACAAAGAAAAAAAAGATCAGGGGAGTGTATTAGTCAAAGCACTTCATCATCAGCATATCAACATCATGGTGATTTAATGTTTCTGCTTTGATAGCCCCATAGTCATAGTCAGAGAAATTTGAACCTCCAGGGACCCCTTCAACTCCAGAAATGTGTTACAGTGGTATGATTACAAAATATCAGGTTGCTTTATAGAGTTCACTCGTCATTTAAAACTAGGGCAAGATTTGTTTCACTGCAAACTTGGCTCAAACAAACAAATTGATAAACAGGGGGAACTCATAAACACTATTCACTTTGGTCCACTTTTTCAAACATAATGTTCTTCTACCCAAAGTAGAAGAACTCTACCCTGCATCTATTACTGTTTCTGTTTGAGTGCAGTGCAGAATGGAGCCTGGCCCACTGTTAACCCATCTAAACTATTTTCCTACTCAACATATTTCCTCTGAGCTATGAGGCAAAACTGACTGACCCTGGTTCCCAGCTAGGCCTTACCCTCAGGGCCCATTCACAGTCACTGATGGCTTCCTGGTACTTCCCCAGCTTGATGTAGGCCTAGGTAGATTTAAACAGTGGACAGGTGGTCAGTAAGCATCAGAAACAGACAAACACTAAACCTGGCCTGTAATGTTTGTAAAGTAAGAATGTGACAGTTGTGTAGTATTGCGTTGTTATTAATATAGCACAGAGCAGCTTTTCAAATAACTGGGTCTTTGGAAGGGAACATTATGATCGTACAATCAACTTGATTGCACATGGCCGTAATCTTATTCCAGTTAATATAGCTGGCAACCTTACATTGTCTTGAGACCTCTTTGATATCAGAGGTTTCTTAATTATGTCACAATGACTTTAAAATTTCTTCTTCTTTTAATAGTTTTGCACCCTTTTTTCATTGTTCTTGGGCATTTGAGAGATGAAAAACAAAGTAAAAAAAACATTCACTTGTGCTCGGTTGGTGTACAGCGGCTGCATGTCCCGTAGTTCAGCCAAGCCATCACTGTAATACTTCACAGCAGTTTCATAGTCTTCTTGAGCATAGGCTTCATTCCCCTTGTCTTTAAGAGCTGCAGTAACACAAATGGTACAACACTTGTATTGCAAAATGTATTGTTCAGTCCAACAGTGCAGCAAGTACAGTCACTGTTCACTTATAACAGTATCTTCAAAAACATACCAGCTGCCTTTTCTGCTTTCGCATTCCTTTTTACTCTCCTTTGTTCAGCGTCCCTTTCCATGATCTTCATGAAATTCTCTGGAACAAAAAAGATCTCAAGCATAAATACAAGAACAGCAAATTAAGAAACTCAAGCAATATTTGCCCTTAGGGAATACTTTATATTTTATATCAATTTTAACTTTAAGGACTTTTGGCATCAATTTTAAATAAGCAAACTCCAGTCATCAATATACCAGTCCAATTAAACCTTAGGTCTGAGTCATGGGGGAAAAAATCATACTGAGTATAATTATCAATCCTAAATATGTTATCCTAAAGATAGATATTGCTCTCAGTCCAACGTAATAAATATCACCATTAAGGGATTTAAAGACTCTTCTGCTGCCAACCCCCAACCTCTCAGCTTTTGAGATCACAACAGCAACTTCTTACCATATACATGTGCTGCACACTAATATAGAGCTGGCTATTTGCATGGCTTCTGTGTCACTGTGTGATGCATAAGTATTTTTAAAACCTAGTATATGACTGAGTGGGTTTGGGAAATGCTATGATGTGTTACAGGAATAGTTAATAGCAGTGTCTTTAATGTGAATAGTTTAGATACTAGTTGTAAGTATGCTTTTGTCCCCTTAATACAAACAAGTAATTATATGCTTAATGACATAATACATCCTTCGTCCATCACTCGTGTGTCTTTCAGATTAAATAGGATTCCATTCAATGCCACTCCATTGATCGATCAATGCACCCAGTCTGTTCGTGTTGCTGATTCACTACATGCAGATTTCCTCACTAGCTACAGTGGGCAGGGACATAACATCAATAGATCAATACAAACGTTGTTTTCTTAACATGAAGCCGATATTAAGACTATTCAAAAAATCTGTAAATTTCAGTAAATCTCTGCTGTCATTCAGCCTGGTGAAGGCCGTTCATCCAGCCACTGTCCACTCAGTTCCGGCAGCTGCTGCTGACAGACAGCAGCTGACTGCCACCTAAGACCAGGAGCCTTGATTAATCAATTTACATGTGGTTAACAAGTTCAAAACACATATACAGTGGGATATTTGTGTGATTTAAACAGCTGTCAATGCAGATTACGCTTTTCTTAACATGATGTCAGCCAGTGTGGATTGCACAACATATATGTGACGCTCACATCTCCTTGACAATGTGTTTGGAAACAGGCACATGCTGCAAGCATAGATGTAGTCCGCTCACGTAGTCAGTCTGTCAGTCAGTCAGTCATGTATACACCTGTGTGTAGGGCTGACCTGAAATATATCACTCAAAGCCAATCAATAAAAACAAATAACACATAACATTTGGGCGCCTGAACAAGGAAGTTGAAGATAGCGCAAAACATGGTCACCCTACTAAAATGGGGCCACATTAATGGTGTGGACCGCGTACTGCATCACTTTTCCTACTATTGCACACGGTGAGTCACCAACCTGCCAAACAGGCAGTTGATTGAAAAATCGCTCAGTGCCTCGGGAAAATGTCACATCTGATCTAAACTTCGATGCAGCCGCGTAAAAAAGGCCCAGAATATCACCAAAAAAACGACTAACAGTATAATGAACAGCAATCTCTGAAAAAAAGAGACGCATAATACATATATTTATTGCTGTATTTTGTTTGGCTCAGAAAAACTTTGCTCATCATGCATAGTAAGGACATATAAGTCTGCTTAAGCAATGTTTCAATTGACTGCAAGAGAAAACCTGCTCACCTGAACTTTCCTTCTGCAGACCCTGTAAAACAGAAAAAGAGCAGTTAAAAGAATGAAAAAACCTACCTATCTAGTCAATACTTACTGTACATAAGCTAGACCTTTTTTTATATGACAAGAAAGAATAAGGTAACAGGACAGGAAACACACAGACAAACAGTTGCACAGAGAGACAGAGTGAGTGAAACAGCAGTGAAACTGTGACTTTGTGTATGTGTCTTTACCAAGGAAGGTTCAAGTGGTGGATTTGTGTTGATTGTAGTCTTGTTGACTTTTGTCCTGCAGGGTTCATCCAATGCAGCAATGTAACAATCAGCTGTCCCCATTGCTTTTTGCTGGACTTCGACATCAGAGGAATTTAGATCCTTCACGAGCTCACCTGAAAAAAAATAAATTATATATTTTTCTGTGGGCTACACGGTGGAGTAGTGGTTAGCACTCACAGGAAGAGGGTTGTCGGTTCGATCCCGGCCTGCAGCCCTTCTGTGTGGAGTTTGCATGTTCTCCCCCATGTGTTCTATACTTGTATAATGTTACAACATACAAATTAAGTTTCTAACAGCTCCATGAAATTGGGCCTCATAATGCTACAACAAAATAGCCACTCATCTACTGTATGGTTAGCATAAAACACTTCCTTTTACTAACTTAATGTATTTGTATTTCTCATATGGGGTTGAAAACATCTGTTTGCTAGAGTAAACTGCTAACTGAAAGTTAACGTCTAATATTCGGCTTAAATGAAACAAATGTGCAGTCTGAACTAAAACAATAATTTGAGTTCGCTAGCCAGTTACGTTAACGCTAGTATAGCCAATAACAGCTAGCTAAACTAGCAATAATATATCAGGTTTACCGCTATATTACTCACTTATTTTGTCAACGTTCTTCAGAAAACTGTCGACGTCTTCCAGTTTGTGCATTGTACTTTTGCCTTTTCAAGCCTGCTTCTATTATTTAATAAGATATGTAGCTGTAATCTAACTTAGTGAACGCTGAATTTACTTCACGGTGCTTTTCAGCCAGAAGTCTGAGCGTTTAGTTACCATGGTGACGCGATGCCTTCAGCGCTGCTCGTAAATTCCTGAACTGAACCTCAAACTAAACACAATAAATTGTCGTTACGCCAAAGTAGACAGCTCAGAAAGAAAAGCTTTAGTAAGTGAAATTGATTATGTTACCATCCCGGGTTGTATATGCATGATAAAGACTAATGAAAGAGTCAGTTATTTTATCTTGTTGTTAATACATCTAATTTGTCGCTTCACTTTGCCATAAGTATAAGCCTTTGTTTTTGTGATCTCCATGAGAGCAGCACACCTTCAATCCAAAGCAAAATAACTTTCACATTATGAATCAATATAAATTATTGTATGGCTACCATTACTCTATTGATGTTTTATTCATTAGAGTGCTCCAAGGGCCCTTACTCCCTGTATTTATATTGTGTGCTTCATAGAGGGCGTAGAGTCTAGTACAGAGTGGACGAAGATAGTGTAAATCTTCTTAACACTTCAATAAATCTGCCTTTAAAGTGACCATCATGAGAGTATCCTACACCATGAACTTTCTCCTTCATTTTCCTCAGCAATAGATCAACACTGCCTCCCTGTGGTAACAGATACATGAAGAGACAGCTATGCAAACATTTTTCTAAAAATCAGTTGATGCACATTATATAGTTGATAAACATATGATGTTGCCATACTTTTATGAAGAAGTAAGAGGTCCATCTGCATAAATAGGCAAAACTACACAGTTAGAGAGGAAAGCATTAGCCACAAGATGTGTTCAAAAAAGAAAAAAGCAGCAGTCTATTGGGTGCACCAAAGTCTGTATAAAAGTCCCTGTTATGTCTTTATTTATCTTTTTTGCACTTTTGCAATTACTTTCTACAGTAATGGTATTTCTCCATTCTGTCCTTTTAATGGTGTACAGTCAGGAGAGCATTAAAGTGCCATTAAATCAAGAGAGGAAGCTCAATTTGATACATGCAAAATTCTTAGTATCAGTATTAGTCAGATAATTGTGTAGTATGTACAAGAAAGATCTATTATATGCACACAAGATGATGAAAATCTCAATATTGTTGACATACATTATGAAATAATCAGTAGTACAAAAGCTAAAATTGCCAAATAAGTCATGAACCATAACTACAGGAAGTGTCTGATTCAAGGGGCGAAATGTTAGTGACCTGTGACCCCTTTCCCTCTGAGCAGTAGAGTCTTTGGAGGCTGAGTGATGGAAAAAAAACAGAGGGGTCCATCAGCAAAGGAACATTGATAACGGACTCCTTTGGATTGGTGCCAGCAACAAAATAAGAACCACAGGTAGGAAGATAGCACCTCATGACTTAAAAAGCTAAAAGATGACAGAAGGCATGTTAAAGCACACAATGCCGTTTTTAAATATAGATTCAACCAGTGGAAATTGACAGAAATTGGTAATTATCATCAAAACAAAAAAATGATGAAGAAATGGACTGAGACACACTTGTTCATTTAGGTGCTGTAGCAGGTTGGGCTGTGGAATAATACTATTCAATCATGTTTCCCAAATTTAAACAGATTTTGAAGATATTAGAAAATACACAATTAAAAAATTTGGTCCAAATGCTGAATAACATGCTATTGCAGTTTGGACCCCAAGAAGGGTAGTTGCTGCCTTTGTTGTGGTTCATAGGGATCCAGATTATTGAATAAATAAAAAGTAATCTCAATAATATACAAGTGTTAACAGATAAAATTAATTATGTTAATATCAAGCAGCAATGTTTTTATCTGTAAGTTGAATTGGTGTTTATGTGAATAGTTCTGTGCGTTATATGCCACAAAATTACAAATTTACCTTTTGAATCACTTCTTTTGAATAAAAAAAACTCAAGGTAACTGCCTGGGAAATTCACAAATTTACATATGGAACACATTTACATAAATTATGTAATATTGTCTTCCTGTCAAGCTTGCAACTTTTTTCCTCTTGGTTAATATTGGTCCTTCATTACAACACTTATTACTTCTTCTTTTTGGGGAACCTCCCAGTGGCACACCTAGTTGAGTATGTACCACAGAGACACAGTCCTTGTACGCTTGGGGCTGGGGTTAAAATACAACTCAGAGCCCTTTCCTGCATGTCTTCCCCTCTGTCTCACCCTTTCACTCTATATATATATATCTATATCTATCAATAAAGCCGTAAAATGGCAAAAAATATCTTTAAAAAACAGAACAACAACAATTATCCAGTCTGGTATGAAAAATACAAGCTCTCACAAACACACAGTGGGTAATCAGCATTGGGAAACATAATGTGGCCCAGCTGGATTTTATGAAGTGTCCTGTAAAGCAGTGGGACCATTGACCTCATTCCTCAAGGGCCACAGAGCTCCCTGCTAGATCCTCGTCAACAACAACCTCAGAAACAGAGAGGTTCTTTATCCTCATTTACACAAAGCAGATGAAGATAAAAACATTCCAGGGACACAACACACGCAAAACATCCTCTTGCTTGACATTCAGTTTGATCGTTTTGTTGAAATATTAAAATGTAGCTCAAGAGAGATCACAGGCACTTAGACGGACAGTAATGTAACAACGATGATCAGCATTTTAGAAAAAAAAGAGCAACTTGTAGATGAGAAGAGGAAATTATAATTGCTTTCAAAATAAAGCTAGCGTGTAGAAGTCAGTGTCCAGCTGCTGTTCATGCCAGATTAATTACCAGAGCTTAAAAAGTTCATTGTCAGCGCTGGAGAGAAGATAACAGCTGCCACACTTCAGTATGTTTGGACCAAAGCGTAACAGAATGTATGGAGTTATTTCTGTGACGGCTTACAGGCCACGGCTTTTCAATGGCCAGACTTCAAACTGCGCTGGATGCCATCGCGCTGTGTCTCAGAGTATGACAGATACAGGCAGCACAATGCTGTCACTGACTCCTCTTTATCTGTCTATGCACATTGTATCAGCTCATGGCTCCAGTCTATCCTCAAGGTTATCTCAAAAGATGAACCCCACTTTAAAACTGCACCAACTAAAATCTAATTCACAGTGTGTCTTTGGTATCCTAAAATGTTGTATACCAGCACAGTTAACATGACAGTAGCTCGCATGAATGAACTAGACACTGTGTCTTTTCAACTATCTCTATGTGGTTTTACAGTAAAGTGAAACTACTTCTATTATGTGGTTTCAGCATCTGTCTGACAGGAATCTTTGGGCAATATACATTAAGCTAATCACCTCTCTGTTTCCTCCTGTTCATTCATAAATATTTAATTAGTTGCCTTCTCTTTCCTCTTATCCGTTATGCTCCTGTTTCTTGTAGATCAATGGCGCCGGATTTAGGAAGACATTTATAGTGTTTTCCCAATAAAAGCTACAACGATCATGACAAGGAAAGAAGAACTTATAGTAAAAAAGGAAACTTATAAGTAAAAAGGAAATGAAAGTAGAAACAAGAAATGAATCATACTGTGAGTATTTCAAGCAGGATAGACTTAGCTTTATGAATCACAGAATATTTTCTGTGAGGATTTCACCCTCAGTGGTGGTGGTGGTGATGTGATGAAGATAATGCTGAGGTGATGATTGATGAACTCTGGTAAGCAGTGATGGCTGGAGGTGAGTCAGGAGGTGGAGGGCTGCAACAAATTTGTCTAAAATGAAGCTGACAGCAGCAGAGAGGAGAGCAATTTTTAAAATTAGACAGCAGGAACATGATTGGCTGATAAGATCATGGCAAAAACTGTTTGGGTAATAGAGTGAATGTCCGTAATCAGCTGATATCAGTAACAGGAGGGTACATGAAAATGAGAAAATATGGATCTTCCTCATTGAACTTACACTAAGCTTCATTACTACAATCTTAATTTAACAACATAGATACTTCAGCAAAGAATCTAATGAATTTGATACTATATTGTGATTAAACAACATATGTCCAGTCCAGAAGTTAGAAAGTCAGAAAGTGTAAAAACAAGGAGTCCTGTCAGAATAAAAGGCATTACATTAAAAGTCCTTGAATCAGATGACCATTGAAAACACACAGCTCTTAAGTCCCACTGTCACATGTGGTTCAGGCATTACATTATATGATTTACTAACACAACAACTGAGACATGATGAATAGAGGCCACTGTAGCTGCTGCACAGTCGGTCAGAGAGAACGCTGCTGTATTGAACCCACTGTTAAGCACTCAAATACTAAATTGGCAAGACAAGTTTATCAAAATAATATTATTTGATTGCTGTTAAGAATCATAAGCTATTACATCATTATAGTATTGCGCTGTTGTGAAATTAGCTATGAAGATGATTTGATTTTTGGAAACACACCAAAAGAAAAAGCAGACAACAAAAACACTGAGATTGGATGTAAAAGGATGAAAAGATTGTTATCTCTCGTAGATGTTTAGGAACTGATGGGTGGCGTCATTATTCATAACCAGTTTCCGTTAAGCAGTCCGGGGGCGGGGACTCATCACTCAGCACCACTGAGTTGTATTTTATCTGCAGCCACACTGGCCCTTTTATGTTTGACATCCCTGGCATAGAAGAGGTAACAACATCAGTTATTTTAGAATAGAGTATTTATTTATTTATTTAAGAGCAGCACTGAAGGCTTTTGCTCTTCTCCTATCTGCTTTTAGTATGAGCTCACTAAATTACGTGAAATTACCACATTTGTTTAAACACAGACTACATGCTTGCGGCATGTAGTGTGTGGAAAATATGTGCAGGCATCAGGGAAGCAATGCCATTGTGAAGAGTGTTCTAAAAGTAGCCACAATTCATTTTACTTTCACGTATGGTTCATATGGCACATGCAGCACTCAGCCTCAAACTACAGTTACTTTAGCGTTCCTCCCAGGTCAAAACACATGTTTGTAAGAAAGACAAAAATGTGGAATATACAAAGAGACTCAGGCCTGAGAACTATCCAATGCAAATCCGCAAGCAAACATAATATTTCATTTGTGGTATAGCCACGTTTAAAGCTGGCCTCGATGTACTCACAATCCATTTATCAATCATCAATATTAAACAGCAGCTAGAGGTCTCACCACAGCAGCTACTGCTTTCTCTTTAATAAGGTTTCTTCCTTTCAACTTTTTATCTCATAATTTTGACGTTTTTATCTCATAATTATAACTTTTTATCTCATAATTATGACTTTTTATCTCATAATTATGACTTTTTATCTCACTGTTCCATTTTAACTGCCACTGCTTCTGCTTCTGGGTCCTGTTCAGTAACTCTACATAACAAAAGGACTAAAAAGTTAGTAAATCATCAATGGGTTGAATAATATAAGTTGTTTTGAATCAGTCTAATATCCATGTTATGTATGTGGAAGATAGATGCTCTGGCTATGTTTTGTGAAAAAACATTATGAAAACTACAGAATTTTGGATTATTCAACCCAAAGACAGAGATCTTTGTGTGCACAGTGTTCAGGTTAGCTATGTTTGTCTATTTTTTACGCTTTATTGTTCCATATATGATTTAAGGGCTTCATTTTTAATAAAAAAAAAAATGTCTTTAATTTCTCATGAATTCTTCATGTGAAATAACACAATTATCTGTAAA
>CAFUXE010000204.1:40532-61964 GCA_903364295.1 Serranus cabrilla
AAAAAAAAAGAAAAGAAAAGAAAAAAAATCCTTTTGTGGCAGAATTTTCTTTCTCAAACATGATGTTTTGTCTTTTCCTCGTTGTCTTAAAACTGCAAGTGTTGTTACATTATATAGTGTCACTTGACTTGACACAGTAAATAACAACTACTAACTAAACTATATCTACTGAATAAAACAGTTGATATGCATTACAATTATACAAGCAGAGTGGGCTCAGCTCCCGTGCATTAAACTAAAATGGAAAGTTTAGAAGTTGTAAAAGAGTAATAAGAGAGGTTTCCGGCCCCTAATTCAGTTTTGTCCATTATCCCAGCCAGTAAAACCACACTAGCATTAGATACTCAAAGGGATCCCATTACCGATCGATCCCAGATAAGTGTTTGTTTTCCTCACACAGCACTTTGCCGCACCCCTGAAGTATAAAAAGGTTTATGACACAAGGTCCACCAGCCATTGGATTCAGACACTGGTCCACAAAGCACAATCTTACATCCACCCAAAGTGAGACAGAGAGCTACAATGGAAGCAGGTCCGACCCGTACTGTGGCTCCACCATACCTCGTATGGTCCATCTTTAACTGCCTGTGCTGCTGCTGTCCTCTGGGGCTTGCTGCTATCATCTGTTCCACAAGGGTAGGCTTCTTTTTCTGAATATCAAACTTTTTTTCACTCCTCATCTGCTGATTTCTGCTCCTGTATTGAAAGAGATGATTTAAAATCAAATCAAATAAAAAAAACACGGTATATGTTGTGAATATGAAGCTATCTTTCTTTGAATTAAAGTTTGAATTTTCTATATTCTTACAGGAATTATAACGTTTATGGAGAGGCTGCTTAGTCATGATGATGTGATGATTGTCTTTTGCTGTTTGATAAAAATTTTCCTATATATAGAAATTTGTTCCTGGAAATGTGTTCCTGTTCAGGTGCACAAGATTAAATGAGATCTACCTATAATAAAACATCATTTTGATTCTCACTTTTAAAGGCAAGTTCTGCTAACAATGTTGGGGATGTTGATCGAGCTGCAGCTGCATCAAGGACAGCCAGGAACCTCAATATTGCCGGACTTGTTTTTGGAATAATTGTGATCATCATAGGTATCGTCGCTTTCGTCCTTTCAAAAAAACACGTCTGAGGTCTGCTTTTGCCATCAGATGTGTTGGAATCTCAGTTAAGCTTTTGTTACTATAATCTTCCCCTCCTCCACGCTCAGGACCACTATAGTAAACAGAAACAGATGACTGTATGTGTTGGCACACACAGGTTGTGAAAATGTGTTTGTCTTTGTATATCTTTTAATTAAAGGCCTATAAGAACATGCCAGGAATACCATTGTAATCCACTGCTTGTGGTGGTCAAAGCCAAAACACATGTATGATTTGTATAAGGAGAAAACTGTTTTGTTTTGCTTTGAAATATAACTGAAGCACCCAGTTTTCTATTTCTCTGTGGTTTCTGTATCACAAATATGTTTTTGCACTGTAACACTTCAGAAGTACACTGTGCCTTGTTTCTTTTTGTCAAAATGAAGTATGAATAGCAAGACCTTTGATCAGATAAATGACTATCTCTGTCTTACAATCAGTATAAGCTCCCTCAATGTTAACACTTAGCTCTTAAAGCCCTTGGGGCTTTAATTGAGTCTGTTTCACTGTCATTGTACACTCTGTACAGTCTGCTGTACACCAGCAGTTACCTAATAGTATGCACTCTCATTGTACAGCTGATTCATCAAAATATTCCTTCTTGATTGCTGTTGAGAATCATGTGAAAGTGAAAATATGTGCTTCATTTGATAAAGAATGAACTTAATTAGCAGTGATTGTTACAGTATTGTGTTGCTGTGTAATTAGCCACAGTATGATGATGATTCAATCTGGATACATTCCAACAACACGAGAAAAAAAGAGATAACAAAAACACTGCTGCTTGTTAAGACATCAAATATCCATGCAACGCTGCATAAATGAAGAATTAAAATGTATCTGCCAGACAGCAGTTTCACAGAAACTAATGAATGCCGCAGAAACGCTATTGGAAACTTCACTGAGCATGAATTGTGTTATTTCTCTTTAGATCTGACAGCAAACAAGTGGCTTTATTATTAATAACAAAACCAGCAGAAAGAAGGATTATAATTAAACTGCACTGCCACAATCAGAATGTATGTATATGATGAAACAACAAAAAGGAGCATATTTATTTATCTTCCTTTTAATCCCCTGAACCCCAAGATGTTTTTTGGGCGTTTCTTTGCTCTTTTTTACATTTTACTCCTGTACCTCTATGGCCAACTCTAACTCAAAAATGTCTTTTGTACAGTAAAACACAGGTTTAATTTCTCTGATAAAGTATGTCTTTTTAATTGGAATAAAATCAAATTTATATACTGTATACCAGTGGTTCTCAACTGGTCTGGCTTTGTGACCAACCATCACCCTGTAAAGACAAGCCACGACCCAAATCGAGGAAAATTTTCAACTTCTAAAATGTATTTAATGAAAAGATGGAGCAGATTGAACCTGGCATAGTACAGATTAACACAGTATGCCAACACAACAAAAGTTTGATGATAAACCTGGTGATGCTATAGAGGAAAATATTCCACAACATACAAGTAGTTTCAAAAAGACCCAAACTTCAGTTAGCAGATGAAAACAAGCTGTAAGAGTGGATAGACGGTATAAAAAATCCCCTTCAAAATAAAACCACAGGATTTTTTTTGCCCAGGAAAAGGCCCACGACCCACTGGAAATGGGTCCGTGACCCACTTTTTGGTCCCGACCCACCAGTTGAGAATCACTGCTGTATACAACACCTTTCCAAGTGCCTACTGCCAACTGTCATGATGAATGAAAAAAAAAACTGGGTCTCCATATGCTAAACATATTGAACTATTTGCATTTTTACAACCTCCACTTACAACCTCTCCTGTCCTCTCCTCTCTGCTCTGTGTAAACTATCTACTATTATGTCCGGTTTTCAGTGAATGTTTGTCATGTGACAGTTTGTCTGAGTAAAAAGTTGCAGTTCGCGAAATGCTTGGAAATCATCATGTTTGGAAATCACTGTAAATCTGTGTGCAATGTGTTGCCGTTTTTTTTTCGTTTTGCAATGTGACACAATGCAACGCATTGTTTCACAACTTTCACTTGTATATGCATGACACAATGAATAAAATGCCTCACCTCTTACGACACACTTACTTGTTTTAGAGTGGGGGGGACCGGGACTGGGCAGGTAAAAAAAAAAAGAGTTGCATCTTGTGTTTTGGTGTTCTAGTCATAAATTTATGACAAAAAAATGGTTAATTAATTAAAACAAATAATCAAAGTGAATAAACGTTTAAAACATTAGGATATGAGTAGGGGCCCCTCCCTCTCCATTATGTCTCATTTTTTGGGTTGATGCCATTTGTTACACATTTTTATGCCAAAAGGGGCCTTTTTAGACCATTTAAGAACTGATAAAAGTTGTCAAAATTCCCCAAATACTACATTAAGACAAGACAAGCAACTATCGGCATGGTTTATGTCCTACACTGGGTTACCACAGAACCCATTTTATTCAGATATTGTGAGGTCAGGGGTCAAGGGACCACTTTTGACCCAGGCTAGTTTTTTCCTTGTCAAAATTTTGCCTCACATTGGAGCGTTATTTATCCCCCTTCATGACAACATATCGTGACATGGTGGGTACCAATAGACTCGTCACTGTAGCTTTAAAACTGAGCCTGCTGCAGCTAAAAAGTTGTATCTATAAGGTAACTAACTAAACTAACTAAAGCACATCAAACAGGTGTTATGCATCACAATTAAGTAAACCATGTGTTAAACTGAATGAAGCTGGCACCAACAAGTTAACAAGGGCTGAGGCTCTTCAAAGCTGCAGAGTAATGTGAGAGGTTTCCTGTCCATGGCTTAGTTTTCCACATGTGCATAGTTTCTCCAGCCAATAAAATCCAAGTTGCACAAAACACCCAACCCCCCATCCTTTTTGAATCACAGATAAGTGTGTTTTTTCTCTCCTCTTGCTGCTCCAGAGCGGTCTAACCAACCCCCTTAAACCACACCCATGAATGATAAAAGGGAGAGGGGCACAACCAGCACCAGTTGTTGGATCCAGACATTGGCCAGCAAAGCATAACTCCCATCCACGTAAATTGAGACAGAGAGCTACAATGGAAGGAGGGCAGGCCCGCAACATGGCTCCATCCTACCTCGGATGGTCCATTTTTACCACTTTGTGCTGTTGTTTGCCTATTGGGATTGCTGCTATCATTTTTTCTGTAAAGGTAAGCAACTTTTTCTTTACTCCTCATCTGCTTCTTTCTGTTCCTGTTTCCAACATAAAAGTTGGCCAAAAAATCAAAAACTACATTTCTCGGTGTTATGCAACACCGTGCATGTGGTAAAAGTTAAATTTAAATTGTTTCTAAACTTGATCTTGAGTTCCATGAAATGATGTCTGACTTTTTCCTAATTAATTTTGCATGGACATGATGTACCTTTCTGTCCAGTTGCACAAGATTAATTACATCTTGTTTGGTTGGTTTTGGCAGAATTGTTTCAACTGTGTTTGATGACTTTATTTCCTTAGTTTGAGTTTTTCTGGAAAGTTAATTTTGATTCTCACTTTTTCAAGGCAAATTCTGCTAATGGTGTCGGGGAAACAGCACAAGCTGCAGATGCATCAAGGACAGCCAGGTCCCTAAATATCGCCGGACTTGTTTGTGGAATAATTGTGATCATCATCGTCGTCGCTGTAAGAGCCACTTCAATGTAAAGACAGCATCTGTCGTGCCTGTTTTGCCAGCAGATGGGAATCTCAGAAGAGGTCTTTCTACCATAAACTTCCCCCCGACCCTGCCCTGGACTACTAAACAGAAACAGATGTCAGCATATGTGCACACAATGGCTGTGCGTGTTTGCTTTTGTTTATCTTTTAATCAAGCGCAGAGAAAATCATGCCAGGATTACCCTTGTAACGCACTGCCTGTGATGGAAAAAGCCAAAATACATGTTTGATTTGTATAAGAAAGAAAAAAATGTTTTGTTTCAAGAAATAAACCCTATAACATGAATGTTTTTGTGATCAGTGATTTAAACGATTGAAGATGTGTGCCCACAATTACATTACTATTACATTTTCTTATGCCAAAGTTTAAGAAAATATGTGCGGAAAATCATAGTCTTTAAAAAAAAAAACAGTTTAGCCTCTCTCAATTTCTGGTTAGATTATTATTACATTATAGTACTTCAACATATGTAAAATTATACTTCTACTTCACTTCATTTTAGAGGAAAAAAAATTACTTTTACTCCATTACATTTAGCTGACAGCTATAGTTACTTTTTAGGTTGAGATTTAACATGAAAAAATAAATAAGATCAATTTAAAATGATTTTGCATGTTTAGCACAAAGTAGTGCATTAAGCAGTTACAATGATTCCTATCTACAACAGCACAATGCTGCTTACCTTCATGCACCAATAATATTAAAATAATATGTTTTGAACATATATTATATATCTGAAAAACAAGTCATTATTGCACAGAGCCCTTGATTAAAACAATTGTTTCTGTGAAACATGCCCATCCTTAGATCTTGTTTTCTCTCTGCATTTCATCTCTGAGGTGTGTTTCTCCACTGCAGCAATTAACGGATTCCTCGTTTTTCTTCTCCCTCAAACAAAATAAATCCCTCACACTTCAGAGCTCTTCTCTCTCAAAAGTCCTTCAAGATGGGACAGCAGAGACGTCTCTCTGTGTTTCCTCTGAAGTTCCTCAACTTCCTGCTCCATAATCACACACAGAGACAGAGACAGAGACATGATAAGACAGCTCTGGTTACTCTCCGATGCACAAATGGCATCCTGTCACTTGCACAGTCCTGAAAGATAAATGCTTCCTGATTAGAAATGATCCTTATTGGAGGAAATGCTGTTCTTACATGTTCAGACAGCAGTCCTCGGCTTGGTTTGTGAAACCTGTCAAGCAGTGAGGCAGCGTGAGAGTCGGAGAGAGTCCCCTTTAAGAGCCCTGAAGGGGCCTCTTGGTCCTGAAACAACACACACAAATTGGCTTCCTGTCCAGAGTAGGGCACACCCAGTCGGGCTTGAAACAGCTCCCCCAGACATGCCTGCAGTGTCTGTGATGAATAGACAAACACAAGCAATTGTATGTCACACATGTAAAAGACATGAGTGAATGCATTTAAAAACAGCTGGAGTTTCATTGTTCACTGTTCATTTTTGTACACTTTGTGTGTGTGCGTGTCTGTACCTTGAAGAAAAGCCTCTGGAAGGCAGGACTGGAGTCAGAGCTCATGTCTTTAATCCTGACATGGGACAGACAGTGGAGCAGCAGCAGAGAGAAGCCTCCCACCGACTGAAGTCTTTGCCGACGGACAAAGAGCGTCTGCTGTGCCTCCTGCAAACAGGGCAGCCATTCACAGTCACACACTGCATCAGTGCAAAGACACACACATGCTTCGCTAATTGAGAAAAAAAGCATGGTGCCAAATTGCATTCCATAGATGATACAATGGGCCCTCTGTTTTATAGGAAAGTTTTATAGTTAACTAGAATTGACAGTACAAGTGAGGACGAGTTTCCTCGTTCAGTTAAGAAGTGTAAATCTGAAAGAGAACATTCTGTCCCAGAAACAAACTGTTTAACCCCGAGCCCATGCAGGAAACCTGACGATTGTGGAATTGCTGGTTATTTACTGATTTGAGGGGTCTTAGGGTCTGACCGCTCTCCCCTGTGAACGGATGTGAGAAGAATCATTTGATAATAAAGCCTTTCACTGTTGGGTGTGTCCCCTGGACTTCCCCTTCTGCATCAGCGAGGGCTCTTGAAACATGGAGCAGCAGCAGATAGACAAAGCGAGCTGCTGTGGCGGTGTTCTCCGAGCTGAGCTTGGACAGAGTGAAGCTGGAGGAGCTGCTAGTTTGTTCCACCTTTTCATGCTTTTTTCTTGATGTGAAACTATTCCCTCATTTCCTCTATTAAGACTTTTTGAGTTGTGAAAGTTCTCAGTCATGGAAACAGTATTCAGATCCTCTACCTTGCACCATGGGAACATGGGACAGACTAAAGGAGAATATTAGGGTACCAACTGAAGGTTTACAAGCCCTTCCCCCCATGTTTATGACCACCGTCTGCATTCCTCTGACCATGGAGACCAAAAACTCACACAAACACGTAGGTGCTGCTACATATAAACACTATTCAACATGTTTCAGATTTCAGAAGTAAATGGGTAACATATAATAACTTGTAATACTTTACAAATATGCATTACAAAATGCACATAATTGGAAAATGATCCAACAACACAGAAATGTGTCATTTTGACATATACCAATACATATGGACTTATACATTTTTATATGCACATATCTATATCCAGTGGGGAAATGCAACTGAGTGCATTTGCCCAAGTACTGAAGTAGAATTTGAGAGTGTGTATGTATTTTATTTGAGTTTTTCTATTTGGTGTAACTTTACACTTCCATTACATTTTAAAGGCAAATAATGTACTTTTAACTCAGCTGACAGCTTAAACATGAAAAAATACGATCGATTTAAAGTGATTGGACTTTCTTTTTAATATAACCTCATAACAGAATATATGGAGTAGGTAAAAAATATATGCTGCTAACATGAATGCTTGATAATAATGATAATGATAATAATACAATTTGATTATAAATAATGATCTGAATGGGTCCATTCTGCATAACAAGTACTTTTACTTTAATTTACATTACTTTCACTTCTGTAAGGTTTTGAATGCAGAACTTTAACTTGTAGTGGAGTAATTTCACAGTATGGTATTAGTACTTTTACTTCAGTAAGGGATCTAAATACTTCTTTTTGTGACACATGAGGTTATGTAAGCATAGCATCAGGCATGTATGTGAACAAAGTATATTTTGTCCCTATTGTGCAAAGTTAATTGATGGATCAAATGAACCTTACATCTCAGGCAGGAGGAGGAAGGAGGAGAGGGTGGCAGTCCCGGGAAAGAGGCTGAGTTCACTTCCTGTTATTGAAATATTTTAGCTAGGCATAACATATCAGCAAAATAAAATTTGGTTTTGCTTCCATATCAGTCCATTTTTGTCCTCAATACTGTCAAATATTACAGTGAAGCTACAGGTACAAATACTCTGAGGTTATAAACTGCTTGTATCAAGAACTATACACAGCTCATCCTGGATCTAAACTACTTCCCTGTATTTGGAATGGTTCCAGCAAACAAAAGGAAGAGTAAAAGAACAAAATGTTCCTCAAATGGCCTTCAGGAGGAGTGGCATCCTGTTTTCATGGGCACAAATGAGCTGGCAGTATTCCAAAACATTTGCAGGGTTGTTTCAAATCTGGACTGATTCTGTGCACTGCACTGTGAAATAACTGTACCGCATGCCTACTGCACATATGTGGTCGCTGAGTGAGAAAGTGATCTAAAGAAAACCTTCAGCTTCGGCATGTGAAAAGCTTTGATGCTTGAGTTTCCAGATAGGCAGCTAAAAGCCAATATCTGCAGAATGTTTTAGCCGATCTTATCTCAGGACTTGTGATGCCAAAAACAACAGACACTCTTTTTCTAGAACTCAGCAGGGAAACATTTTATCACCCTTCACATGTCCAAATGTAAGTACAGCCAGACAATATGTTGTCTTCAAAACTTCTGTGATATTGGAAGTATGTGTGGGATTTTAATACAAACTGTCTACTTTATTGGTTTCGTTTTAAATGCATCACTTGTGACTTGATTTAGATAGGCCGCACTCATTATTGAGCAACTGCACTCTACTGTGTTGAGAAAGCAAGAAAATCTCATATAACACCTCACAGAAAAAAAACCTCAATGTTTACCTGATAAAAGAAGGAATTTCTGAAGGCGTTGCTGGTGTAGTTGTTGTTTGGAAGACTAGCTGCTACCTGAAGAGAAACGGCTGGAGTCTGTTTGAACAAGAACAACATTTTTATATTACAGTATTCTTCCTGAAGATGAGCCAAGAGTAAAAACGAAACTATTAATGAATAAAGACAGTATGTGTTTAACAGGGAACAACATCAAGAAGACAATCCATGACACTGGAAGTATTTCAAGATGTTTTTTTAAGTCATGATAGCATTCTGAATTCTTCAGGAAGGTCAGTTTAATGCCCCCAGCTGCCACATCATGAGCCAAGTCCCCTCCTGCAATACTGAGATAGGTAAAGGTTTCCTGCCTGCGTATTTCCGGCTGCACGGAGGCTCACAGAAAATAACAATTTTAAAAATACCTTGTGGCCGTGCCACTCACAGCCTCAAAATTAAACAAGGAGTGAAACCAGCCAGCACCAACCAGTTTTAAATGATCCAGAGTCTGCATCAGGAACAGTCCATGCTGGTAGACCAGGAACTCCCTCGGGGTAAGTATGGACAGGTCCAAAGGGATCAGCTCTCCCTCACACTCCCACTGAGCATCCAGGATGTCTACAAAACTTTGGCCTCTGTCTGGAGAAAACACAGAGCATGAGGTTGCCAGGAACTGCAGGCTATGACTTACCGTCACAGCTAAAACTCGTGGCCTTTTCCTACCGACATGCTTTTGCAGCTATGGCTGTCTTCATTCAACACATAGTCAATAAACATAACTAAAACACACCGATAAAACATAAATGGTAACTTTCAGGGTTTCTGGAAGCGACAATATGAACCGTAAATCTGTCAACTGTGTTGTTTCACAAGAAATAATATTTGCCTTAGACATGCCACAGTTTGATACACTGTTAAGTGTTTTTGGCTTTTGCTCTGGCTTAAAAGGGACAAGCTCACTTTTACTTACCAACCCAGAATTAAAACAGCACAGTCAGGGTTTCTGAGCACCGTGTGATGGCAACGTACATGTATAATCAGTAAACAAAGTAAACAATGGATCATCATGAAATGTAATCAAAAAGCCATGCGCTGTTTGTCACAATAGCATTAAAGGCCATGTGCTGCCTGGTTTTATTTGATTTCCGAAGGAAGCCCAGAACTAATGGTAGAGACACATAAGGTCGGGAGAATTGAAACTAATGAGAAGCTCAGAGATATGAAATAAAAACAAGAGATAAGGATAAAAATAGAGAAAAATATGTTTTGGAGGACCTGAAGACATCCAGCTCAGTTCAGGCTTTTTCCATGACGGCTGCCTGAATTGAAAAACATGTAATTTGGCATCCAGATTTGGCTCTCCTTCTCACACGCAGGCTCATTAGAAAACAACGCCTCAACCCACAGTATGAGAACCACCTTCGCAAATGTTCACCAGATTTCCTTCACAAGTCAATAGAGCGGACTGGACTTTTGGGGAAGGGAGGGGCTTTGAACTTTTGATAATAAAAATGTGCAAACATGTATAATAGAAACACAAAATACAAGTATGAACCTAAAATTTGCATATCTTGTCCCCTTTAAGCAAAGGGTCCTTTACATATGCAACTAAAAAGCAGGAATAAGAACAGCGGTGGAAAAAGTATTAAAATACATTACTTAAGTAAAAGTACTATCACTACACTGTGAAATTACTCCGCTGCAAGTAAAAGTCCTGCAATCAAAGTTACTTCAGTAGAAGTACAAAAGTATATATATATATTAATCCAAATATTTATTGGATTCCATTAATCCAATATAGGTTTTAATTTTCTCAAGGTAGTGCTCATTTTAACTTTCTAATATACTTTTATGAGGTTTAAATTCATCATGTTTTTTATTTTAAGTAAATCACTCATCAACCTGTAAAGTTACGAGTACCTAAAGGTCTGTAGGTGCTTGGAGCTAAATGCATGTCCCAACATGCTTATGTTCAGCAGGAATCACCTTCATTATCTTCCCAACAAGAGTATTATCATGCTTGCATCTGCTTACTGACACTGGACTAAACACAAAGCTCAGATGAAGAAGTTTCTAAAACTGTATCCTGTGATAAACATGGATTTGTATGCCAAACTTAACAAAAATCAACTTAAATGTGGGAAAGACATTTCAAAGTTGCAATACTTTATCCTCTGATGATTGTGAATGTTTGTGCAAAATTTCATGGCAATCCAACTCATTTTGATTAAGACATTTCAGTCTGGACCAAAGTGGTGGACACACCTCCTGGTTGTAACTGTAGGAGCTTCTTTCACACATAATTTACCCTAACCCCCCAAAAATTCCTGGTTGTTACTGTAGGAGTTTCTTACCAGTGGGCCTCAGGAAAAACAGATCTGACTAAATTAAACACTGAATCCCGAAAGCCAAACAAACAACCAGCTGGATTTCATTAAGGATCAGGACAGCGAGAAAATAAGAGGTTAAAAAAACATTCAGGCAGAGCTGGAATCTGAAGAATGCCAAATACCTAAACAGTGTTGTAATCTGCCATTCTTACACCATAATAGTATGGGAAACATATTCAGTATCTATACATATGAAGACACTTTTAAAGAAAGCCTACGTTCAAGTTTCATATCCCTGATGTTGTGTGTATACTTGATTGTCTAGAAAATATTATTTTATTTATCTATGGGTGTCATATGGAAACTTTGTGCATATGTATGTGTCTTTCTGCATAAAGACTCAAACATAAACCCTAAAAGTATCCAACGTACCAGCGAGCTCTCCTCTAAGAAGCCCTGCCCCACAGGCCCAGCCCTTCAGCTGCTGCTCCGTCCCCTTCAGCAGCTGGAACAGAGGAGAGAGCTCCAGCAGCTTGGTCCACTCTCCTTCTGCGGAATTAAAACAACATGGATGAATGACGTTAATGATACATACCACGTGTCTCATGTTCTAACTATGTAGTGCTTTACATCATGGTATTACCAGGAATTGAGGGAACGGAGACAGTATGTGCAGGCTGAGCAGACTCTTTCCTCGGCTGGCTCTCTGTTAGGAAATCAAGTTTAATAGTCGTTGTACTTAAAGGAACAGGTCGAAGTTTTAGAAAGGTTAGCATTGCTTAGCACAATACATGGCAAATGAGAGTAAAAGTAAAAACTAATTCATTGCATACCAAACCTGCCATGACATGAAATCTGTGATATGTTATTATTGGGGTGTGTTACTTGCTGTCCACTTCGAGTGAATTAGATTAGTAGAAAAGTTATTTATCTCTAATAAAAAGTAAGGTAAAGCAATATTTTAGAGGGTTTTAGGGAATTCATGTTTTTTTACTCAGGGGCATCAAAGATAACATGTTTTCATTGTAGCAACCATTTAATTTCCAATATTATGACGTAAAGCACATAAATCACCCAATGCGCCATTAATCTGTAGTTTTGTGGCCGTTATGAGCAGGACTATTTCTCAGACTCTCACACTGTTACGACAATACTCCAAAAAGTCCCTGCACTTTGTCAAGAAATCATTGTAAAACCGCAACGTCTTGTTTTACACTTGTATGGATAAAACAAGCAAGATAGAACATGTTAAATTGTGGGTTTTAGAGGCGGTGTTGTTACATTTGGACGGAGCCACGATAGCTGTTTCCAGTCTTTCCCAACAGCTGCTGCTTTGACAGTCTGTTTCTGGAAAGGTGGGAGTATTCACTCCCTTGTCTCTTTAATGAATAGACAAGGGAGTGGCATCAATCTTCTAATCTCACTCAACATTTCCTTTCAATTTGTTCTTTGCTGAGAAGCCAGGATTGTAAATGCTTGGGAAATTCCCGTTATATGAAGGTTTGGACAAAATATCTTTCCCAGAAGTAATAGCCTAGATTCACTATAGGAACATGCAGTACAGCTCACTCACACATAGCATGGACAACACGGCGTTAAAGGGCTCTTATGTTGAACTCTGCTGTGTAATTCGTGCTTCCTCTCACCCTGGGAGTGAATGCCTGAAGATGCGGTGTGTCTTTGTGAGTGGTGTGTCAGAGCAGAGCTGGCCTGCAGACCAGTGTCCTGGGATTGAGCTAAATTGACAGGTTCCCTCAAAGACTGGGTGGAGATTCCTAGAGAAACACAAACTGTCACAAAGAGATCAAGAAAGAAAGACATCAAGCCAATTCACGGATAAAAAACAAAGTCCTCAAACAGCTGTGAGGCTTCGTATTGTGAAGTCAGTTCTCTACAGACCCCAAGACTCATTATTTTGAGGGCTAGTTTTGATGAAAACATAAACCATTTGTGTTTCTTATTGTAAAACTTACCCTGGTGGTTTCTGTACCTGCCATACTGTTCCTATACAAGCTATGTCTTATTTTCAACACATGTCAGAATCATAATGATCCCTCTGATTCTCATCGTTCCCTTTCCTCCTTCGACTCCATCTCTCATCTCCAGGGACATAAAGAGACAGAGCTATTGATTTCTTCCTCCAGCACACATCGACCTGGTGAATGTTTACATATAGAGGCTGTTTCCCTTCCCACTGCTCTATCCTGCTGCATTTTGACAGTGAACGTACTTCACATTCCTCGTACACATGCTCGAAAAACATTGCAAGACATGTTATCAGAAGGCTTGAGTGGGACATACCTTTCACTACAGGCACAGAGGCTGTCCAGACTCTGGAGGTTGTCTCTAACCCATACGCCTGCTTTGTTGACAAACCTGAAACATGTCAGAAATCCTACTTAAAGGACAAGGTTTCTTATTGGTTCAGGATTCGAGACATTTGTTGTCACTCGCAGTCCAATGGAGTGGAATACTCTGGAGGCTCCATTAAAGACATAAAATATAATGACGTAGAAGCTATTAATAAATAGCCATTAAGGGAAACCAACAATGAATTGATCCGACTAAAAAATATTGGCTGCTTAATCAAATCCTGCGGTTAATTATTCTGCACCAAAGACCTCCAATGCTTTTCAGAAACTATTAACAACACATAAATGAGCATGTGGGTGCAGTACTTTGTTAATAGTCCTCCACACACACACACTACCTTGCTGCTATAAATCCTCACTTAAAGGGAAAAGTCTGTAATATCTCTATTTTCCCAAGTCTTTGTGTCTTACTGACGAATGGGGATAACAACTTACATAACAAGCTGAAATGCAATCACAAAGAGTAACTGTGCACCATCCACTAACAGTGCTTATTCTTGCCACTGACAGGCTTAAATTGTTTTTCTGTCATCATGGAGAGACGGAGAAGTCTCTTTCTGAAATGTCGTTAGAGATGAACTGTTACTGGAACACAACAGTGTAAATGTGAATCACAGTTCCAGGAAGAGCTGTTTGAACCACTGTTTCCTGGTGTTATCAGGCGGTTAAAAAAGCTGTTATCAGATGATATTTGATATCAGGAACAGAAGTTGCCTGCGTCACCTGCTGTATGTGCAAAATATTATAAGTAGTTAAACAGTTGTTGAATTAGTGAATGTAACATGACATTTACAGCCTGCATTTGCAATTCGCAGCTGCCAATAACAGCGTTCTTGCTCAATAGTGGAGCAATTTAAAAAAAATGTTATATGGGAAAATACGCCTCGTGTTTTAAAAGGCTGAAGCTCCCTTCTAAGTACCAAATGGGTATTACACTGAACATAGTCCCCAACAAATGCACCATGTTCTGTTTGATTTGAGTTTGCTGAAATCTCCAGTTGCCAGATGTTTTGGAAAAGGGAGAGCCCATTTTAAAAAGTAAAGATTTAGGTCTTTTGAAGTAACCACTGGGCTTGGTTTTGATCCTTTCATGGGATTTGTTGACAATAAAGAAAAAAATAGAATAACACCAGCCTTATCCTTTCACCACAGTAACTGAATGTGTGCAGAAATGTAGATAATGGTTGCAGATGTAAGAATTGCAGGCTCATATAGAGTGAAAGTAGAGGGAAATGTTGGTGGTTCCACAGTTTCAAACATTGTATAAACACTTCAAACCTGCAGAACCCAAATCACAGAGAGAAGCAGAAAATGAGTACATGCAGAAGTAAATGTTTGCCTCCTATTAAGTATTAGTACCCTAATCATGTAATGCAGTCTGTTCAGATTAGATACCAGAGATGTGCTGATTGCAGGCGTTGGGGGAGAAGCTGGCAGGTTGTTTGTCTTCCAGGAGCTGGTTCAGTCTCTCCAGCAGAGGCAAAGCCTTCTGCTGGAGCAAACTTTTGACCTCCACAGTCGATCTGTGTCCACTGCACTGGACTAGACCGTATTCCTTGTACCAAAAGTTCCCACACAGTACAGCCTAGACAAACAATGACAGGAAGGAGGTTTAAGATAACACAGGAAGAAGCAAAGATAACCAGAACAAATATTTTTTTAACTTCTTGAAAATCATGTAATGAGCACAACTTGGCTTAATTGCTCATCTCAGGTTTAAATAAACTGAGTTAATGTTGGAAACAAAAAAAGAACCATGCACTTCCCTGCAGAATATATTTAAGTTTGTTTATATTCAGTGGAATTTATGTGGTGGGCCTGGGTGTGTTTTGACCTGAGCAGTATCAGCGCGGAGCTGAGCAAGGTGTCTGACAAAGTGCAGTGCATTAAGAGCAGCCTCCAACTCTGCCTGCCTGGACCAGCACTGCTCCCACAACTCTCTCTGTCTCAGCTCTCTGTCCTGGAGGAAGAATAAACAGTCTTATTTACATTTAGATGACAGTCTCACTGAGCGTATCTCACAGCACAGGGTCCCCATCGCAGTTAAGTTACTAGACATTCGGATGCTTCCTTTGGCACCATGAGTCATATGCCTTTGGCATTTTTTGCATGTGCCAGGAAATGAACATCTGACCCAACTGTGTCAGTCACCAATTAAGCTACAGGACCAAAAATAGACCACAAAGACATCACTCTGACCATAGCATGAAGCGCTGTAGCCCAGTCTCCTCTCTGTGTTGCCCATTTTTCTTGGTCTTGTTGCAGCTGCTCCATACACACGTCCACCTTATCGAGGCCTGAAACGAGCTCTGAGTGCCAAACACACTGCCGGTCCCACTCCTGCTCGTCACCTACACACACACAGAGAAATGCACCGATGTGCTGCCAACCCCAAATAAAATATTGAACACTGAAATTATGGTAATTGCTCTACAACTGAAGGGTGCGATATGAGATGCTGGAATGTAGTGCTTCTGTTCTGGCAAGTGATGAATGTAACCACAGTGCAGGTCACGGGTTTAATTCTCTTCTTGTTCTTCATTCTGCCAGCTTGCCAGCCAATTTACCCAGTGTGAGGATGTTTAATACATGCGGAGGCAAGATCAGAGCCAAGTGGGGGCGCTGAGCGGCTCTCCTCTGCGCCTCTGTCTGCGCTGAGTCCTGCAGCTCCACGGCTGCTTCCCTCAGCTGCCTCCCTGACCACTGGACCTGCCGCAGAGCACACACTTATTCCAGGCATACGAAAAGAGGAAGCACAAATTTGCATGCTGACACATCGAATGACTCACATTCAAATTAGGAAAACAAAAGTGGGAAGCACACATGCACGCTCGTAAATAGATACAGTGACCGTGCCCAAACTCTAACCACAAGCTTGCACTTGCAGTGCACAGCAGGATATGAAAGGCTTCTCTAGAATTACTTCCCCTAACTCAATTCCAAATGTTCAAAAGGCTCAGCCCCTTTGAATTTCTCCCCTTATACTCAGAGGCCAGAATATATAAGATATTTACAACCAAAACAGCAAACTCCCCTGCTGACCTGATAAGAGTTTGCCTCTGAAAGTCTAAAGAGACACTGGAATAGAGCCGAGTCCAGATCAGAGAGAAGATCCTCTTCCCTCTGCCTCTGCTGCTGCCAGTAAGTGTTTCGCACACACACTTCTCTCTGCAACGCCTCTACCTGGCAGCAACAGGAAGAAGTCAGATTAACTGAATAAACATATAACTGAATTCAATGGGCTGTAAAATGCAGTTAAACTTGTGAAGGCTTGAATTACTTTTGCTCACAAAAGTTCCTCCTATAATTTAACAGGCTGTAAAATAAATAACTTCGTCTTTTTTAATTTCCCCACCTGCACACTGTCAGTTTGATCTGCAGCCGTTAGCCAGTAGGAAGCTGTGACCGGCACAACGGTTTTTCTGGCCACATCTAGCCTGGCTCCAACCACCGGAGCCAACACACCTGTTACTGGATCAACAGTCTGACATCCATAACGGATGGCCACAAGACCTGTGAACACCATAGACATGGAAAAGGGGACAACATATTTATTCTGTATTGTTTAATAGAATTAAACCGTTGATTTGATAAAGTGACCTCTGCAGTGATTTGTTTTTTATAATACCTTTTCCATCAGGGTCCTCCATGGTCCCTGCTAAAGGTATTATAATCCCAGAGACGAGGTCAGTCTGACACCCCAGCACAGGTACACTGAGACCAGATCCCATTGGGTCAGGGTACTCCATCCCCAGCAGAGCAGGCACACACATATCTGAACCTGAGAGGGGCATGTCTCCTGGTTTCAGCAGCACGGGAGAAGTCAGAAGGTTGGAGTAAAGGAAACAAAATAGGATATGGTGCTCAAATATTTATTTCCCTATGAATTCCTGCAAGTCTTTAAGTTTGAGAGGAGCAGAGTTTGTTCCACAGGACTTTTCTGACTCCATGTAGCCGAGGAAACACTGCCAGTTTTTACATTCACTTTACTTTAGTGTTTAATTGGCTACGATCAAACGACGTCTAAATAAAGTAAATGCTAAAATAAGTACAGAGTGAGCTACATGAAACAGGATTGTGGCTGCACAGCACATCTGGCAAAGCACAGTAAACGATATGAGAAGCAAAACTAAGAAGCAGATTATCAGGAAAAGCACACATGATCACACAGCAACGGAAATTACGCAGGGAAACACGATAAGCCTCGAGCAGAGCAACGATATCTCAGTTCTGATATAATTTGATTATTGATGTATTTGGAGCTCAAACAACCACAGAAAATATAAACACAGTCTCCAGTGCAGTAAACCTTCACATTTACATGATTTAATTGCAGTTAATTAAACTTGACGCTTTAATGTGATGAAGCAGATTTTTCAAACAGCATTGTGGGTAATCTGCTGCACTGCATGCAGTGTGATGACTATAAATGTGTAGCCTCAGTTACATACTGATGGTTTAATAGTCCTGTGTTAACCATATTCTGCAATATTGACATGGGTACATTTTACTGTGGACAAGCAGGTTACATGCTTCGTTCCTGTGAACAGTTGTTTCTTGTGACAAACAAAGGTCATGTGAAAAGTCTCTGAGGTTGGGAAATGTCATCCTCGTGGGGATTATAAAACCTTCCCAAAGCTAAAACAACCATAAATAATGTTCCTAGAACTAAATTTGCTATCTGTAATAGAGACGGCACACAGGACAGTATTGTAACAGTCATAAGGAGCAAAATTATGGATCTATAATATTAAATCACGCTTCATTCAAAAGCAGCAGCAACCTTCCGTATATACATTTATTTTCATGCAGACATTCGCTAAGGACTGTAGTCCATTCTTCTATGTTATGCAAATCTACAAGTGCAGTCATTATAAAAGTCTGGATATTTGTCCAAAACGATTAGAAAGATGCCAAAATAAAGTTTTTTTGACTAGTTAAAGCCTCATCATCTCAGTTGCGCATTTACTATGTATTCAAAGTGGAAATATTTCACATACATGTGTAGTTCATCCAGTGGATTACTGGAGCCTGTGACTGTGGACTGTGATATAACATTTCACAATTGGCTGTGTTTTGTCACTATTAAACTTTACTACCATCTACTGGATCATATGATGTATGACATGTATTCCCTGTCTCTATCCATTTATTCCCTATTTCACAATGGTAACAACATTAAAACTATTTCTTACATATGCCCTGTGATTCCGATATGCTCCCAAATTATATTGGGTTCTTCTTTGACCAAAGTTCAACCAAATTTCATACAAATTAGCCTAGGCGAGTGGCATTTCCATAATCCTTCTGACAAACAAACCAACAAACTTCCAGCATCCAGGGTGCAACGCTGTCAGTGACCAGTGGCCTCTAACTGTGAGAAGACTTTTAATGTCCTTGTGTGTGTAAATGTATGCTGCTCAGTCAAGAAGAGGGACAATAAAATCACTCATCCTCCTCTGGATCTTCTGGTTCTGCCTGGAACTACAACTGGCGGCAGTAATGCCAAACTGCAGCAGCGTGAGAAGACTCCAACACACCCCGAGCAACTTAATGGCCCTGACTGCAGCTTATGGAGCGCAGCAAAGTTAAACCAGACTTACTGTCTTTTTATGTAAATGTGTTTTAATGTGTCCTGTCTGGGTTTGATGTGTTTTTAATGTCCCGTTTTTAATGACACTTTTGCACAAACCAAAAACAAATTTCTGCCTTTAAGCACGTAAGAAAGTAGATTTTTAATTTTTTAATTTCATTCTAAACAAACAAATGAAGCTAAAAACGGATACCTCCTTGGAGGGAATAAGGAAACAGATGAGTAATACCAATTATAAGTGTTTCTACTCAGCAGGGAGCAGATGTTTGGCAGTAATGAAATTAAAAGTTAAAAGGTAATACGTGTCCAAAGTCTAGCAAGTTTTAGAGAAACCAGAGGACAGTTCAATTTCTCACCCAGAGTCCTTCCATCCTGGAGACCTGCAGCCCAGTCCAGCAGGATACCCAGCCTGGTCTGCAGCTGCAGCTGGCAGTGCAGGCTCCTCCCCCAGGCCTGCTGGAGCTCCTTGGCGGCAGCCAGAAGATGATCTTGTCGACCACTTCCTCTCTCGCTGCCCTGAGGGCGCTGCAAAGTTTGGTCTGATCCCCACTCCTCAGTGAGTGGCTTCAGGAGCTCCAGTACTTTGAACATCACTGCCACAACCTAATGGAGAAACATTTGACCTTCACTCAAGTCATTTCCTGACTCACTGTGGTATCTGTCTAATAGCATCGGCCTCTATTTAATCACTAGTGAATGGACAGCTCCTTGATAGACTTGTGGTTTATTCAGTTATTTTTCAAACTGTTGTTGAACTTTAAATCTCAACTTTTAAGTCAACATTGAAAAAAAAAACACAATTACTTCTTCCTAAACGCAGTCTAATGCATTTCATGTAATCACCTTACTGTCGAGAAGGCTCTGGTATCCTCCTGCACTGGGCAGCAGCTGTCCGGCCCGTATGCTGGCCCCTCCTACTCTCATCATCCGCCCACTCAGGGGCTCCATGAAGGACTCGGCCAGCAGAACTCCACCTACAGGCATCACAGCTCCTGCACAGAGCAAAGTTAACCCACTGATGGTAACCTCAACAAAGGCTGTGCTGAAGTCTCACCAGCAGCACCAACGCACCTGTCACAGGGTCCAGACTGACCCCGCCAGTGAGCACAACATTCCCCGTCCTGGGGTCCAGCACAGGATAGCCAATCTGTATAGGCTGCGGCATGCGGGTGATGGGACAGACGTGCACCCCTCCCACTGGGTAAACTAGTCCTGTCTGGGGGTGGATGGTCACAGCCAGAATGGGCACTGGGACCCCTGTGTCTGGGTCCGCCATGGGAGCCCCCAGCTGCAGCCTCTGGCCCGGTCTAAGGCCTCTGAGCCGAGTGCTGGGCAGAGGCTGGTCTGAGTGGCAGGACGTGGGGTAAGGAATGAAGGGAAGGACCGGACTGTCCCACTTCCTGTTGTCTCCTGAGAATAAAAACAAAGCACTTTCACAGCAGCATCTCAGCCATTAGAGGGATTTTTTAAATGCAATTACTTATTTTGTATATGCAGTTGTGTATTACCACTAGCTACTTTTGATTATTGTTTCCTGTCACTTTTCATTAAACTACAGTGAATGGGCAGTTTTATAGTCATTTTGTTTTTAAAGGTATAATATGTAACTTTTCAGCATTAAAATGTCTAAAAAAGGGTATGTTATAGATTTTTTTTAAGTTACATTACCTCAAACAACAATTCAAACCTAGAAAAATCAATCAATTTTCAGTTTTAATTTTGACTGGTTGTCTGTCAATGGTATCAAATCACCTGAATAAGTCATAGATTTATTTTTTTGTATCCATTTTTAAGCCATATTTTTAGTATTAAACTTTTTAGACCTTGGCTGTTTAAACTATGAATTTAACCCGATGAAGGCATCATCAAACATCTGGATCTTAAGTTGTCAGAGACACAAGCTGAGCAAATGTTATCTGTCTAAGGAAAGTTAAAGGAATCCTTCCTGGCAGAGGCTTATCAGGTGCTACAGGACACAGCTGGACCAGAAAATTACATATTTTATGTGATAACAGAATTCCAACCAAGGATATTGTTAAAACACAAATAATACAAATAGTTTTCGCTAACAGAGTCTGTTCAATTTCCGTGACTCCCAAACCTCTAGCCAGTCCTTTATCTATGCATGAACATTTTCCCCAATTTTGAGAGCACTGCACACGTTAGCACTGTCAACAAGAACAAAACAAAACATAACGTTCTACCTTGTGCAAAAAAGTAATAAAAGAAGCAAGCCAGGCTGGCTTATTTTTATA
>CAFUXE010000204.1:63054-73127 GCA_903364295.1 Serranus cabrilla
TCAATCAAAAGTTTTAATTTTGACTGGTTGTCTGTCAATGGCATCAAATCACCTGAATAAGTCATAGATTGATTTTTTAAAAATAAATTTTTAAGCCATATTTTTAGTATTGAACTTTTAAGACCTTGGCTGTTTAAACCAAGAATTTAACCTGATGAAGGATTGTGTTCATCAGACATCTGGATCTTAAGTTGTCAGAGACACAAGCTGAGCAAATGTTATCTGTCTAAGGAAAGCTAAAGGAATCCTTCCTGGCAGAGGCTTATTGTAGGTGCTACAGGACGCAGCTGGACCAGAAAATTACAGATTTTATGCGATAACAGAATTCCAACCAAGGATATTGTTAAAACACAAATAATACAAATAGTTTTCGCTAACAGAGTCTGTTCAATTTCCGTAACTCCCAAACCTCTAGCCAGTCCTTTATCTATGCATGAACATTTTCCCCAATTTTGAGAGCACTGCACACGTTAGCACTGTCAACAAGAACAAAACAAAACCTAACGTTCTACCTTGTGCAAAAAAGTAATAAAAGAAGCAAGCCAGGCTGGCTTATTTTTATAAATCTTGCAGCTGGCAGCCAAAAGTACTTGTTTGAAGCAAAAGCCTGCTCATACCGAGTGTTTCCATTTAAATTTGAAAGAGTTTTTAACACAGTAATTGTTACAGGAGAGGTTTTTTTTCTGTACCTGGAATGAGAGAAAACTTGACTTAGCGTACAGACCTGTATTGATGTGAAGTAATACTGGGAAAGTGTGGGGACACTATAGTTTTTGCTAACAGAATCTGGTCGTGTTCAATTTCTATAACTCCTTAACCTCTATTCAATCATGTTTTTTTCCTTTTTCTGAATTTTGTGAGCACAGCACAAATGAGCAATGCCTTAACTATTAACTATTGTATGTTATTTAAAGGTGTGTGTGTTTTTATGCCTTTGGCTGCATTAGAAAAACCTCAATATAATGTTATATCTGGTTATATCATGTTCATTTAACCAGTATTCAATGGAGTAAATCACAAGTGCACTTTGCTTCCGCTAAATGCTTTTTCTTAAGTACTATTTTAGTGTGAGCCACCCCCAAACCCCCATCCCTCATGTTACCTGTACATGAGTCAGTTGTGAACACTAAAGAGGAGCTTGCAGGATCGTAGGCAACGTTTCCAGCTATGGGCAAAACTCTGCCAGTCTGCGGATGGAGGAAGAAATCAGGTGGCACCGCCATGGTGTGGCCGCTGCTCAACAGCATGTGGCTGTGAGCATTTGGTCTGATGAGGCCCGTCACTGCATCACAATGAAGTGCCCGACAGACACGCAGGGACCCATCAGGACCTGCAGAGAGGGAGAAGGAGAAATGGCTGAGAGCAGTGGTCAAACTGTGAGAAATGATGAGAATGATTTGAGTCAAAGTGCAGTTACATCCTGGGTGGACAGTTTTTCATGCTGATTTATTTTCTGAAATAGATCGCTGTAGGTTTGTTTGCTAAGTTTGTTTTAGGAATGAATACTCTTTTGAAATATACATGCTGTAATAAATAAGTAGGCTAAATAAAACAACAGATCTGTTGGAGATTTAATTTTGATGTTTCATAGTTAAACCCTAAACTTAATGCTGATATGGCACACGGATTAACAAGAAAATGTAAAAACGACACTCCGTACCAAAAAGGTTGCTGTGATCTATAGGTTTATTTTAGATAGAAACGTGATTTCTTTTTTCTCTTTTATCTTTGATATTGTAGTTTACATTTTTAGTAACAGGTGGTGCTGTTTCTCTACAATGTTTTCTCTACAATTCAAGGAAGAGACTCACCAAAGATGCGGTCCTTGGTCAGCACAGTTCCAGTGTCAGGGCAGAGCAGCTTGGCCCCTGATCCCTCGCCCAGAAAGCCCCAGGCCCCCTGACGCTGGCACTCTGCTGACACCAGCTCTCCCAGCTCCTCCACCAGGGACGCCAGCCGCTGGATAAAACTGAAGATTGGACACGACAGAGTGAGGATGTAAGGGGATTTACTCGGCTCTCCTTGTTGTTGTTGTGACACTTTGCACAGGATGAACTGAAGCTTTACTTTTGCTGGTGGTTGTTGTTATAAACCTTGGACATTAGTCTGGTGCACTCTCTGAGCTGAGCTGAGAGCACACTGTGGACCCTCTGCTGGACCTGCTGCTCCCGCCTCAGAACCTGGACAAACAAAACAGTCACAGTTAATGAAACACACTAACACAGTCAATAGACACATCGAGGGCCGAGTCAATTAGTTCATTCTCAATTTATCAGCAACTGTAATTGATCATTTTAGTCACTTTTCAAGCAGAAATGCTAAACATTTTCTAATTCAGACTTCTAAATTCAGAGGTTTTGCTTCTTTTTCTTTGTCTTATATAAAATTAAACTAAATATATTTTAGTTTTGTGCTGTTGATTAAACAAAACAAACAATTTGGTGGCATATGCTGTCTCCTTAAACACATAAACACTTCTCTTTCTTTATCTTTCACTGTTCTTGTTGTTTGAATACATTTATTTAGATTTTCCTCATTTTAACAGGATAGTAGGAGATGCACAGATGGGGATGTCATATAATGTAAACCTGCAGCTGGCTGTCCAGTAGAGTCCTCAGCTGGGAAGCCAGCGTCTTCCGTCGCACCACTTCCCTCTCCACCTCTCTCCTCATCCTCTCATAACCCTCCCCCATCCTCTCCTCAGAAATCAAGCATGGGTGGAGTAGCTGCAGTTTCCCAAGCACTCCCTGATAGAGCTCCTTAACCTGAATACACACAGACACACATTTGATAACAAAGTTAATGGCACATGAACTGTATCTTCAGAATAAAGTAGTAATCAGATCACACATCTGATCCCACCCTGACGCAGCGAGCATGCATCTCACACTGGTGAGGCGTGCACGCTAGTGGGACAAGAAGATCCATCTCCACTTACATCTTTATCACCTCAGCTGTCCTGAGGGCTGTAACAACAACCGCTGTCTCCTACAGTGCAGACAGCAATTTGATTGGACAAACAGGAAGGACTCAGAAGAGAGATGCAACATAAAACAGAGGCATGCCAAAGTGACACCCAATCTGTTTCAATGCAGTTCAATACAGGAGGATAAGATAAGAAGTGAGCGGCTGGATTGAACCAGTGCTTGTGAAATAATGGGGTCGGAGAAGCAGCGAAAGTGAAATGTCACATTAAAGAAAATATGAAATAGAGTTTCCATGAACTGGTTTAGAGGAAATAAACAAAGCTGCATAAACATATTTTGGTCAGAAGATGTGTGTGATGTATTACTGTAGGCGAATCTGTCACTGAACAGTAGAAGATAACAACAACAAAAAAACTTTTATTTGCATTTTCGAAAGTTTTATCAAATCAAGCTTTTCTCATGCAAATCCTCAATATGCGCATAAAAGTTCTTTGATGGAGGCGCGACTTGTGAGACTACGATGCTAAATTTGTATGTTTGAGAAAATGTATACCAATTTATATTTGTAACCTAAATATGAAGCTAAAGCCAGCAGCTGGTTAGCTTAGCTTAGCTGCTGCTGTGAAGGTTATTCCAGTACTCATGCTAACCTAAGTTAAATAGCTATTGGTGCTACTTTCATATTTAGCACACAGACATCAGAGTGGTCCCCAAAATACAAAACTGTACAGTTAAAACGGCGAAATATTTGAGATACAGCAAAAGTGATCTTACTGTGCAATCATTTTTACAGTATTTAAAAACAGAAAATCAATAAATCAAGATTCATAAAAATATGATGATATGATATGGTGCATGTTGGATGTTTCCCCACCACTGGGACTGAATAAACAAAAGTTATACCATATAAATTGTTGCCTGAGGCCTCCTCCTGCATTCATTATTAAAAACTCTCTATAAATCAATAATGCGGCGATGTGTACTTGAGGATATTAATCAGTTTGCATGTGAAGCAGCCGGAAGGAGAATACGTTATGATTTCCCCTGAAAGGGAAGAAACCTCAGAGAAAATAACTACATGCACCAGAATGACAGTGACAGAACAGAGGGGGTATCTGTCAATCCTTTCACATGCTGTACATTTAGTAAGTGTTTAAACAAAGAGCTACAGGCCTCAGTGGTGAGCTGTCCCAGCCGTGTGGTGACAGACAGACTCTGTTTGAGCAGGAGGCTGTAGAAGGTGTTGCTGCTGAATGCCTCCAGATCCACCTGGTGCTCGTAATCCCAGAAGTCCTCCAAGGTGTCTGCACAGACTGCTGCCCAGAGAGTGAAACACAGAGAGAGAGATCATTAAAATAAAAAATACTTTTAAGAGCTAGCATAATGTGCTGCCTGGGGAAGATCAATGAGCTTGAAACACCTCCGGTCTGCATGTTCTGGTGCCTCCACTGTAATGTTCATGTTTAGTGTCTTGTGTGAACATCATAAGCTTTAATAAATAATTTGGATCTTCACAGTATAAACGAAAAGCTTGTGTCTCCACAGGCCATTTCACAAGGCCCTTTTTAGTCCATAGCAATAATAAAGAACCCCCATAAGGGAGGAAATTTTCATATGTCCTTGTTTAAATAATAGTCTGTGTTTTTTAGACACTACAGACCAGTCAAATGATAAACTACTATATTTAGCCAGGTCAAATACTTTCATGGTGGCAAATGCAATAAAAGCTACAATACTGTCATTTGAGGGGATTTCCCAAGTCCTGTGAGATCTTTTTTTTTTTAGTTTCCTGCACGTGACATCAGGAATGTTACAAGAGCCTTTCAACGGTAATTGGTAGGGTGGGAGCAATGCCCAAGGGTCACTGTCAGTGTTACATAATCAGTCATAAGGGTCCTCAGAGGGCATCAGTGTGTCTGTTTGTTTGTGTGTGTGTGTATGAAAACGTGTGCACGCTGCAGGTGCATTCATTGATGTGTTAAAGATCATGTTTGAATGTAAGTTATGTAACGTCTTGGCCTTCAGGCTTTCCAATGAATGAGCTGTGAGGTCATGCATGCGTGACTCTGTGCGTGTGTGTGTATGTGTGTGTGTGTCATCACAGCTACAGTAATGCACCAGGCTGAATGGAGTCTTGAGTCATTCTAGCATGCTGGTTTCGGTGAATCTTCCTCAGTGAGATCACTCTTGAGCCTTTCGATGAGTAGTCGTCCATGTTGTAACCCAACTGCAACAGGCGATACCGCGCTCTGATTGGCTCCTTCTCAGGCCATCCATATTCACGGAACAGGATCTACACGTGGGATTGATGGATGGATGTGTAAAAGCGATCATGTGAGCATGTGGTAGTGTGTGTTTGTGTACTCACCAGCAGTGCAACACATAAACAGAGGATGACCACAGCTCCAAACAGCAGTCCTCCAGTCGACAGCCAATCTGGCCTCAGTAACAGGTCGCGTCTCCGACTGATTCCCACCCTGGTCACATGGCGAGGGATAGTGGGGAAGAAGGGGCCTGGCTCATAACACTGGCCTCCTGCAGGCATCACCCGCACGTACTGAGAAGGAAGAGTTAGAGAGCAGAAAGTGAAGGGAATCTCTCATAATTTTTAATTTTTAAGCAGTACAGATGCTTGTTTGTCTAGCAATCTAAGGACCAAGAACAAACCAAGACCAATAATAAATATTTTCCTAAAGGTTTGTGTAATAGTAAAAAAAAAAATCTGTGGCATCATTTGACGTGACAGTCACACTATGTTAGTTTTTTGTCACCTAACATTATAGTGTGTGTAATGTTGAGTGCCTCTTAATGCTGAGTGAATTTCAGTTGGGCTTTGACTGTGAAATATAAAAACAAAGGTGGTGGTAGTATGCTGCCATTGACAATGTGTAAAATTAATTAATTGTTTTGTTTCACACTGGTTTGGACACTGGAGCCTCTTTATTTGTAATCTTATTACCTACATTAGTATTGGCATAATAACCTTCGGCTACACTGTATTTTTGGCTGTGGGCAGCAGCTGATGTATAATACAAGCATTTCTGTTATTTGCACTTTTATTTAATCTCTCACAGAAAAAGTGGTAATGTTGATGTTGGACCTCAGAAAAGTAAGCAAGCAGTTAGGAATATTGAATTTAGCGCAATATATTGGACCAAAAAAATTAAACTACGGACCCTTAATGTTTTTTTTATTTTACATCTAGTTACCAAGTGTTTGTGCTGATGGCTGCTCAGTGTAAAAACATATGCTCCAGGCTGGTTAAAGATCAGCGCAAAGAAGCTGGGAGGAGTCCACGACAGAGTCAGCTCTTCTTTTAGCTGTCTTAATGCGCCCCAGTCGAAATTGTTGTTTGTGTTGTACAAGTTATCACTGAAAGACATGAAGAAAGGTGAAGTCAGTCCAGATACAGAGTCAAAGTAGTGAAATGGACCTGAAAAACGAAGTATCTGACTTACAGATCGTACTGAGGATAGTGACGCGTGTCGACAGTGAACAGTAAAACATCTCCTAAATGAAGACATGTTGTGGGGTTCAGAACTCCGGTTACACTTGTTTTTCTCACTTCTTTCCTGATAACACTCGTGTTTTCCTTCATGCTGCTAGAATTAATCTCTAATCCGCCATGACTGATATTCTCAACTCCAGAAACCTCCCACAGAACGTCAGTTTCTAAGAAAAAACGACAGCATAGGAGCTTCATTATTCATTATTATTTTGCATTTAATGATCAAAAAATATTGTTTTTTCATGACATACCAGCTGAGCTCTGAGCATCCCGCTGTGTGGTGACAGGAAACAGCTGCTGTAGCTCCTCGGGGAGGCCGCCGAGGAGGCCGAGGAAGCCCGCCTCTGCAATCAGACAAGTGGAGGGAAACAAGTGGGAGACAAATAGAGAGACGGACGAAGTGCCAGACAAAAACCCACTTTGTGTACCTGTTGTCTGAACAATGTAAACAGCATGTGAGGAGTTGAGATGGCTGTTGCACAGAGGAGTCCCGGGGGACTGTTTAAAAACCGTCTCCAGCACGCTGCCTGAGACGCCCGTCACCTGCACACATACACAATAACAGCATGTGGCATTAATAGGTCACTGCAACATAAGAGACGCTTGTCTTGTGCTTTCACTGCTGGAGCGATAAAGACGACATTGTGTGAAGGTTTTGTATGCATTGTCTGATCACGCAATGTAACTCAAACTATTCATTATGTTTATTCAATGAGAAACTGTATGGATATCATGAGCAGGAAGAATACTTCTCAGATACAGTGACTCTATATTATATTGACCTGAAATAAAAAGAAAGCCTTCTCTCTGTATTCTTTGTGTGTGAATGCATTTATTGGTGTGTTTATGTAAATCTGCAGCTGCCTTTGCTCACCTGACTGTCAAAGCTCCACAGCAGCTCCATCTCTCCCCTGGACTTACAGTGGAGCTGCAGCTCGGCAGCTGATCCTCTCCTACAGAGGCCTCCACACGCAGCTCTGCCAGGAGGCTCTCTGCACACACACAGACCCAGCTCTGCATCATAACCGCGGTACTCCTCTGCAGATGGACACACCTGCAGTAAACATTGCAAAGCAAGGATTAGACGTTATTGGTCAATTGGAATTATTAAAAAAATATCTAGTTGGCAGATTTTGTTTGAGTTTTTCTTATTATAATTACTATTATCATTTAAAAGACGTCGTATGAAAATGGGCAGCAGTGTCTACGAATGCTGAAGTGTGTAACTAGGTGTAAGGTCATTTCTACCAGCGACTGCTCTTGAGTGCAGTGACAAAAATAAACACTGCATGGGGAGCACAGTGAAGGTCCTGCTAACCGTCACAGGAAGCAGTTCATGGTTAATTATTAAGTGGGACGAATACAAGCCTCGACTAGATAAACTATTGTCAGGTTCGGGAGGAAAGGGCAAAGACATCTAGGTTGTACTCAGTAGCCTTGTCTCTGATTGTAAAGTAGATTTTGTCAGTGTGTTCTGTAAACAGATCACAGTCTACAGTCTATCATAATCAAGTATCATTCAAACGGATCTTTAGGAGGAGATGAAAGACTGTGTGAAGACATGCTTGTTACCTTTGCTCTACTTTATTGTGTGTGATGTGATTACACAAGGTCTAACCTGCTGCCTGCAGTGAAGTGACCACTGATATCTGTCCATACAGTCTCCATACTGAGTGCGTGTCTTTCCATCTCTGCAGACATCGTACAGTTTGTGTGCACAGGCGTCTCCGGTGCTGGTTGGTTGGTAGCCGATGGTGCAGAGGCAGCGGCCGTCACTGGTCTGCAGAAAGCAGAGCCGGGTTTAAACACCGTGTTGTATAATGCTGCAGTTCACAGTGAGGACAGTTTCTTACCTAATGTGCCAATCCGACCGCACAATCAGTGACTGACAAAATCACACCTGTTTGTCTTCCTTCCTTCCTTCCTTCCTTCCTTCCTTCCTTCCTTCCTTCCTTCCTTCCTTATTTCACAACTGATTCCCTTATGTTTTTTGCCTCCTTTTTCTCTTACTCCCTTCCATCCTTGATTGATTTATGTTTTTCCCCTCTTTCCTTCCTTTTATTCATTTCTTCCTTCCTTTAATGATTGCCTTCTGATTTTCTTCCTCTACATCCTTCCTTCCCTTGTTCCTTCTTTGCTTCTGTCCATCCTTCTTTGATTCCCTCACATTTTCCCTAAATTCCTTCCTTCCCTCCTTCCTTGATTGAATATTTCAGCCTTTTCTTTTTTCAAGCCTTTCCTTCCTTGCCTCCTTTCTCACTTCCCTCCTTGATTCCCTTTTGTTTTTCCTTCTTTCCTTCCTTTTTTTCCTTTGTTCCTTCCTTCAGTTATTACAATATGATTTTCTTCCTCTACATCCTTCCTTCCATCTCTCCTTCTTTGCCTCCTTCCATCCTTTATAAACTCCTGTATCTGCCTTCCTTGCTTCCTTCATTCACTGACTCCCTCGTGTTTCTCTCCATCCTTCCTTCCCTCCATAACTGATTCCCTTTTTTGCTTCCTTTCTCACTTCCCTTCTTGATTCCCTTCTGTTTTTCTCTCTTTCCTTCTATTTTTAATTTCTGCCTTTCTTGATTGTTGCTTTCTGATTTTCTTCCTCTGCATCCATTCTTCCTTCCATCCTCTTTGCTTCCTTCCATCCTCCTTTAATTCCCTCACATTTTCCCCAGATTCCTCATTTCCTTCCTCTGTTCCTTTCCTCTTTCTTTGATGAAATATTTCAGTCTTTTCCTTAGTTTCTTTATTGACTTCATCTGCTTTCCTTCACTTCCTAATTCAATGACTCCATCATGTGTCTCTCCTTCCTTCCTTCTATTCTCTTCTTATTTCATTTAGTCATTGATACCCTTGTATTTTCTTTCCTTCCTTCCATCATTTATTAATTCATATACTTATTCATTTCACATTAGTTCTCACAAACACCAATGCATCAGTCAGAAAAAAAAATCTCCATCTCCTTGTTATGAGCTGATGAGTAGAGGACTCAAGACCCGTGCAAGCTGCAACAGTCTGGGGAAACAAGACCGTGCTGTGAGGAAACCTGATCTAGAGCTCTTTCAGCTTGAAGCTACAGATTGTTCAGTCTTAAGTTTCTCTGTTTTTTCTCAGTGAGGAAACTACTGGCTTACGGTGTTTGGTGTGTACAACATATCCTAAGGTCTCACGAGTGACAGAAAGAAAAACACAGGCTTGAGAAATTGGAGTACTTGTGATTTATAGACTAAAGGAGGAGCTGTGTGTGAACGGTCACATAAACACACCAGAGGGAGCACACATGACCGGCTTGATCACCTGGAAAGTCTGTCCGTGTCCCAGGCAGACACAGGTCTCCTGACCAGGCAGAGGTTGCTGGGCGACAGAACCACAGGGCGGGGGGGCAGACAGGCCTGGTCTGGGGCAGTAGTGGTGAGGAGGACACTTCAGACAGCTGTCTATGGACACGGCACCAGCAGTTGGACCGTAGGTTCCCTTGGGACAGGGGACTGGAGTAAAGCTCCCCAAAGGGCAGTAGAAACCTATTAGAAATAAATAAATGTAAAAGAGAGAAAAGAAGGTGAAGAAATGTGTTATCAAAAGTGCATTGTGTGCAGTCAGGACAGCCTACCTGGCTGGCAGGGCGGCCTCCCCGGGAACTGTTG
>CAFUXE010000204.1:74562-89648 GCA_903364295.1 Serranus cabrilla
AAATGTTGGACTTTGGATGAGTGGAATAATCCACATATTTCATCACTGTAGCCATGGACTCTGATCCCTCAATGACATCTCGTAAGTTATCTAACAGAGCAGGGTTCACCTTTCACCCAAATATCCATGTCACTGGTGCAAAAAGCCTCCACATCGAAATCTCAAGAATTTGAAATGTTATTAAGATCGTAAACAGGAAACGATTGGAATTATGAAGATGTTTTAGGCATTTTGTATGCAATGCAGACAAATGCAGCAACTACCCACAATAAATATGCATGAAGGAGCAATAGTACACTTTAAGTTGACTTGAAATGGACTTTTCTCTTGTTTCATCGCTAAAATAGAGCACAGAGAAGTTTTCACAATCAGCAGTGTTTACACGTGATGTTTGGAGCCGCTCCGTCCAGACTCACAAACATTGATTTGTAAACAGTTGATTGTCAAGCATCCAAAAAAGCCCTCATCATCAAGGCACCATAAGCTGACCTAATATTGGATAAATCTTCAACAATATAAACCACACAACACATAAAAATCCACTTCACATCCTGCATGAAACCACAACAAGCACTGTGGGTCAAACACGTGTGGCCTCACAGTAAATATTAATATTTTTCCGAGGAAAGGTTCCTAGGAAACTAGGTCTTTGATGTAAACAGCCAAATATCCAGCCAGATTTCTTATCTGGTTGTGGATACACAAACTTGAACTTGGTGACCCCTTTAAAATTCATGCCAATAAACTTTGACCTAATTTTCTTCGTATTAAAAGCCTAAAATCGTTCAATTCATTGTTGAATTCGTCGCAATCTTTCTATATTGCTGTTATCAATCAATTAAACATAAAACATTTTTTATATAGCACCCTCTAAACAAATAAAACAAACCTCAATGTGCCTTACAAGCAACTGGTAAAACTTAAGTAAGAATGATAAAATATAGGTTAAAATAATGAAATGTTAATAACACTTAATTTAAAAAAAAGTAATAAATCGTATCAACAAAAGTAGAATTTTGCTAAAGCAAACAAGAGTAAATTAAATAATAATGATAACATAAAAAAAAGGCTTCATTAAAAATACAAAAATAAAATGAAACACTATATAAAAGCCAGACTAAATAGATCGTTTTTTCTTTTAAAATGATGATAATTATCAATATTTTAAGCTATTCTCAACAGGAACAGGAGGATCTGAGTGTCTTAATTCATAAACCAAAAGAATCTCCTAAAGCCACATAGTGCTTTATAAACTCAGTATTTTTAAATCCATACAAAAACAGGTAGCCAATGTAAATTATCTAAAGTCATGTTTGTTCTGCTTTTGTTTTTTTCATGCAGTAGGAGTTTGAATTAATTGTAGCTGATGTATTTTATTCCTCAGTAGATCAGAAAGGAGAGTGTTACTGTACTGGAGGCTAATAGTTTTAAAAGTGTCTGTCTGTGTTTAGATTATGGCAGGAATCGTATCTTTTTGCTGTATACTTGTTATTCTATCATCTTCTTATCATAGCACTTTCTCCCTTTGACACACATCTTTAAGTGATGCTACCTCAGGAACATGACATAATTGACTTCAATCAATGCTGCAGGAATGCTGTTAAGTTTTATGAAGGTTCAGCAGTGGGCGTTACAGACACTGTGTTTGTGTGAGTGTGTAGCAGTGTGTAGGTGTGTGTGTGTGTGTATGTATGCATGTTGTGTTCTGACATCAGTGTGACCCTCCACGTGTTGACTGTTGACACAGGCAGAGTTTGGGCAGCTGCTCTGATAACAAGGACCTTTATAAGTCAGATGAGAGGAGAAGTCACTCTGCAGACCCCTGATCCTCAGGTAAAGACCAGCCACTTCTTCACATATTGATCTTTTTCTTGTCTTCTGTCTCAGACTCAGAAGGGATTGAATGTAAAATGAATTGCTTTTTTAAATTGCAGGTGTTCAGTACTCAGTAATTTGTTGTTCTAACTCTTTTCTTCTCATCCGTCCCTCCACAGGAACATAAACATGCATCTAAAACTTGTGATCTTCGCCCTGTCTTTCTTGACAACTTCAGGTACAAACTACTCAAAGACATGAACATTTTATCTGCAAAAACACATATCCACATTCTAATTTATTCTCCTAAAATATGCATTTTCTGTGGGAATATCAGTCACACTGACATTGGGCTGTTTTGATAAGATATCTCCCTTTTTTACTCTCATAAATCAGATTGTTTTATTGTCCACTGAATGAAATACAGATCAGTTGTTGGATTATTCATTTAAAAATTGGTTTTCTTTGTCTGTAGCATACCCACTGCACCGTAACACCAGGGAGGCAACCTGGACTGATTCAAAGACCAACCAGGCTCACGACAAGACAGAACTCACGAAAAATGTCGAGTAAGTTGACTGAAAACTATTGAAAGAATTTGCATTCATCAAGGTGAAATATTTAAAGAGAATACTAACGTTGTGCTCTTGTCTCTCTTTGCTCAGTAAAATCTACAAGAGCTACATAGACAGCAGCGGGCTCTACAACCCAGATGATGACGACAAAAACCCCATGACAGAAGACATGCAGCGCAAGCTCAACATGGAGTCGGAGCGTTTGCGCACCCGTCTGCGCCAAGAACTGGCCGAGCTGCAGGAGCGGCTGTCCCCATCTCCAGACCACCTCAGCTCCACCCTGGCCAGCCTGCGGGAGCGCTTGGCTCCCCTCACCCAGCAGCTCCAGAGCTCTCTCAGCAGCAACACCCAAGACCTGTGTGGCCAGCTGAGCCTCTATCTGCAGGGCCTGGAGACAGCAGAGGCCCAGGCAGCAGCCAGTCCCACTCTGTACCAGGAAGCCTTCCACTGGATGAGCCAAACCCTGGAGCACAGCAGCTCCAAGGTGGCTGACCTCATCAGCGACTTCCATACTAAAACCATGGGGGCGATCGAACATCTGAAAGAGATCAGTGCTAGCGAGCAGCAGGCAGCCAAGTCCGAGCTCTGGCAGGAAATCAGCTCCCGGTTGGGACAGGAAGCGAGTTCTGTGAGGATGGAGGCTCAGAACAGGGTCGGGGCTCTCAAAGCAGAGCTCGCTGCTGTGATTGAAACAGCGCGGCCTGTTAAGGCTGAAGTGAAGGCCAGTATGGAGCGGTTCTGCCAAAACGCAGCCCTGCAGAGCCAAGTGTTTCAGGCCCGGATGGAGAGGCTGTTTCAGGGGCTGGAGGAGGAGCAGGGGGCCCCCAGCCTGTCTCCTTCTTCCTCCTCGTCCAACCAGCAGGTTGGACATTTGCAAGAGGACTTCTCAGTTAAACTGTCGGCTCTGATCCAAGACATTCTGCACTCAGTGGAGTGAAAGAGACTTCTGTATTTTTCTACAAAAAACTACCACTGCTACTAATGAACTGCTGTTATGGCCCTTTAAAGTGTATCATTCCACTTTTATTCTTGTCCATGAATTTGGTTTCTTGTTTGCCAAAGTAAGTAGCCTGTAAATATTTATGAATATTTGGTTTTCACTGACGTATCTGTTTCATTCTGTGTGTGAATGTCCTTATATATATTAACTGTGTGCCATGTACAAAGACTGTAAAGAGTGAAGTTATTGATGGTACAAATTGATGTTTATTCATTATGTTATATCAACAACAGAGTGCAACACCAACCTGATTTTAAACTTTATTTTAAAAACGTACAAAACTTAGAAACAGATCTGACTCGTATACTTCAGATTATAATGTGTTAAAAATATATATTTAAAGTGTATAAAGCAATTTATAATATCATAAAATAATAAAAATTCTCTGTTCCTTCATAGTTTCCATGGTTTGTTTTTTATGTCACATACCGCCAGTTCAGGTTTGACTGTTCCTTCATAACTGATGAATCACTGCTGACAGAAGATGTTACATAAGATACCAGCAGATTTCTCTGGTTTATTTGGTTCCCTGACAACTCGGGTGGAATATAAAAATGTACAAACTTGAAGTAGTCGTACTTTACGAGAGCTACTACTACACTTCAGAGCCAAATCTTTTTACATTTTTAACAATTATTTGCTAACTTTAGTCACTTTACAAAAAATATGAAAATATAAATGTACAGCTAAAATGATTACTTGATTTTAGAGCTGCAAAGATGTATCAATAGGTTGTCAATTATTGAATGAATCCTATTTTCATAATTTAATAATCTGTTTCAGTAAATTTTAAAGAACAAAAAATCTCTGATTGCAGCTCTTCTGGTTTCTTTGTTCCTCTATGACAATAACTGTCATATCTTTGATTTCTGGACGTCATCTTTGGGAAACACTGATCGACTTTTTTCACCATTTTCTGAAATGTTATAGAACCAGTCGAGGAATCTTGAAAATAATCAGCAGGTAAATTAATCAACATTGACAATAATTATTAGTTGCTGCTGATCAGTTGAGACGATTTTTCATTTGAGCAAAAAATGCCTTTGCTTTGCTGTCCTTCTAAATATTTGAATTTATTTTTATATTATTATTTATAGTGATTTCAGCATTGAGTACTTTTACTTGTAATACTTTAAGTACATTTTCCTGATTGTACTTGTAGTGTGATATTAGTACTTTTACTTAAGTAAAGGATCTGAAAACTTCCTCTACTACAGCCTGACAATAGCTGATTATTACTGACAAATCCCAACGTGATCAAAATCCTCCCAAACAATAGAGCTTCTTCAGTGCATACCAGCCGCCCAGAACCAGCATGACAGCAGCAGCCGAGCCGAACACCACCCCCACCACCAGACCCGTGACATCCACATCATCCATCTCAGACGCCACGTCCTCACCTGATGAACGCAGGAGGACAGTGATTGAGATCGCTGTTTGGGTTCTCCTGATATCTTACAAGATATTAAACTGTATTTCTGATGATGAATATACTCACTGAAGGCATCTGCGTATGGCCTGTCTTTAGAAAAGGAAAATAAGACAAAGAGTCAGTGAAAATGTTTTATTATGGTGCACTATAGTAGAGTTTTACTGGGACGTACCTTCTCCAGCAATGAAAAGAGGTCCGACTGTAACAGTGGCAGAGTCGCTGCTTTCTTCTCCAAAAGGAGTCGCGGATCTTTTTCTCCTGGTATTACAGGCCTGAAAACAACAAACATCCCACTGGGCTTAGTTTTATCTATGATGTTAATGGATGGCTGCTATTTTAAATTTAAGAAATAATGTAAGATTTATGTGTTTAAGATTAAGATAAAATTGAAAAGAAACGCCCTGATTGCCTTAGGATTTGTACATGAAAACTATGATTAAATAAATTGATAATAGAGTTGTTGTGATGGGTCTAAAGTCTTCTGATATGGACATATTTTTATATCCAACATGACAACTTTAAAATGTTTATATTACAAGAAAAAACACTTCATATATAAGCATGTCTTTGATATTCAACTTATAAAAGTATAAAACTTGATTGTGCTCCTTGTAGTTTCCGGCATACAGCCATTTTTTTTACCCATTCAGTCTTCCAGAAAATTTTATTTTTTAATATAATAGAATGTATTCAAACACTTGTACACACTTTTTTAACTACATGATTCAATATGTGTTCATTTTTAGGTTTGGTTTCTTCAGTATTAATCTACAATGTTGAAAATAATAAAAAAATAAAGAAAAACCATTGAATGAGATGGTGAATCTAAACCTTTGACTGATACTGTATGCATTTCTGAAGTCTCTTCCACACTGGATATTGCAGTGAAAGCTGTTTTATGTGTTCTGGACTTACAGACAGCAGCTCCTTGCACTTGCTGGGCTCACACAGTCTCAGTATGCAGTGCAGGTAGATGCTGGACTTTGCCTGCTCGCGGTGCTGAACAAAGCGGAAGGCCTCGAAGTAAAACCGTGCATACTTGAAAAGGCCATTGCTTTCCACTGTGGTCTTTTGGTCCACTGAACAGCTAGTAGAGAGCAAAATAATTTAGAGAGAGGTTTTATTTTAAAGTGCGATGTGGGAGATGAATGAATAAAGCATCTCTGACAATGTGTGCGTCCATACCCGGTGAAGAAGTTGTGCTGCTCACTGTGTGACATGTTGTAAGGCGTGGGAGTGCCAAAGCAGTGATCCAGCAGTATATGGAAACTGAAAAGGAGAGAGTGGGCCAATGAGTTACTCTTCACAAGAAACACCGTGTTTATTTTTCTTTCAATATTTGTTTTCAGATAAGCTTATTCACTATGAGCATCCGCTCTTCCAGGCAGACTTTTACTTACTTTCCTGTGAGGTTCACAGCCTTGACCTCCACATGGACCCTGGTCCGCAGCTCAAGTCCTGACGAAGGAACGACTAACGGGTGGGTATAGTCCGAGTCCTGAAGGAAGAAGACAGCAGAGTGTCATAATAAGAGAAATAGGTCTAAAGTATAATATGTCTCACCTCCAGAAGAAAAAGATAATTCGATGGGCTTTTTTTGGTATAAGAAAGATATTAAAAAGATTTCATTTTAATCTGACTTCCTTTTATTATTTTCAACATATTTTTTCTGGCCCAAGTCCCATTGTCCCCCTCGAAGGACAAAAAGGTAAAAATGTGAATTTGGAAATTAACATAGAGTTCAACTTAAACACCTAAATCTAAATATAGTTAAGCGTCTATCTTTATAAATGTGATGTGTGATTTTTATTCCTTCCTGCTCGAAATACACATTTCGTGCAATTCTCCTATTATGAAGAAATAACACCGTTTAATCTGTGTATGAGACGCATCATTGACTGTAATGTAAACCCTTTCGCTGCAATATCATCCAAAGTTAACCATTTTCTGTTACACAGAAGTTTATATTGAAAAGTCATCCTGCATGTACCTAGCGCAGGGGTCGGCAACCTTTACTAAAAAAAAAAAGAGAGAAAAATGGGGCCGCATACCTTTTTTTGAGGATTTTAATGAAAAAGAATGCAGCCTACTAAACCTAAATTAGCCAATCACAGAGGACAGATAGGAAATCCCAACTGAATGGTAACTGGTACTTACATTATACACACTTATTGACAGCGTATCAATAAAGGTCCCATTATTATCGCTGGTCGCCACAGAAACTGAGGATCTAGAAAGTAATAGAAAATAAAATTACTGTATATACAAGTCATGTGTTTGTTTACAAAATGCAATACGGCAACAGAAAAACCTTCTGTACACCATGAAGGCTTTTTAAAAAATAGTTACTCACGCCACAATCTGTGTGTTGTTGATCAGGTACTCCAACGGGTAGCGGCAGGAGAAGTGGTAGTAGAGGTCTGTTGCGTAGCTGATCACGCCCTGGTCGGCTCTGGGTGTGTCGATGAACCCGGTGATGATAACTGACTGGATGGAGGAGAAGCTGGCGAAGGCACCTGAGGGGTCCGGGGTCTCGTCTACAATCTGTACAGGACAGAAATGAGCATTTATTGCATGACTGTTATGCCCGAGTCTACGGGGCCTAGGACATAACATGAACAAGCCCCGTCTTCCCGATCTCCCAAGTAGTCACATACAATTCTTGGCTCCAAGGTCAAGGAAAATATTTATTACAAAAATAATTCAAGTTAACACAAGTAAATTATTAGGCTTCACGGTGGACAAACGCCAAAATACCAAACAAAACGTTTCTATCTGAAAAATAAGAAGTCTTGAAATGACAACAAAACTTACCTCCCTATCTAAGTAAAACAGGAGAAAAAAGGGAATTACAAAACTGACAGTCCATCCTTACTATTCACACGGAACCTATTCAAACAAATCACCTAGATCAACTAACACAAAAGGGTGAATTTGGACGAGGGGAACGCCCGCTGCCTGCTGACACCAGGAGCCGCCATCTTGGCTGACTTTATAGCAGGTGGCTCCGGCTGCAGCCAATCACAGCAGCGCGTTGAACGTCTCCACCAATCGAACAGCGGCTACGGCACACCCCAATTTGCATACAAAAAAGTTAACCAAAAGCGCAGGGCACACATACACAGCAGCTTTACACAACTAATGACCACAGTCATAACAATGACTTTCCTCTTTTTACAGTGATGTAAGGTCATCTGGGAAACTTTTTGGTAGATAATCAAGCAAGGTACCTAAAAAATGTTTTTTTAATCTCTGCTATTTTCTATATATAAAGAAAATATGCTGCCAAGTAGAACACGTTAAAACCTTAAAACCCTCAAACACATTTATAATCCTCACTCTGATGGCATGTTCAGGTAAAATCAAATTCCAAAATTCATCTTGACTTAGAGAATTATATTTCACGTTTGCTTGTTTTTAAATGATACAATCTATTTATCATTTCATGCATTGTTTCGTTCATTAAATCAGCTGGATGTGTGGTAATGCCCAGATGTGGCTTACATGGATTCACTTCATCATCTTCAATATAAGGATCAAAAATATAAAACATGACTCTAACATGAGTAAAAAGTAAAGTGTATTGTGAAAGGATTTTGCTTGTAGGTCTAACTGTGAATAAAATGTAACATCCTACAACCCTTTATGGTGCTCAAGATGTAAAACCTGACTTCCCCCTGCTTCCACATAACACCAAATCACTGGAACTATTTCTCCAGTGATTGAACATCATTCAGCATCTTCTCCCAGAGACTTTCTGACCTGCAGAGACTGGCGGCAGGGGTTATCCTGAGTGTGGTTAACAGGGAGCTGGTAGCGGATGATTGGAGGGTCCACACTGGCGTCGACAGAGCCCTGGCACTCTGAAGTGTTGTGGTTCCCGTTGAGAGCCAGGTCTGTGGTGTTGAAGCCTGACCACTGAGCCGTACACAGGTTGATCTCCAGGGTGATCATACTGGCGCCACAGTCAACTATCATGTCCGAGTTGTCTGTGAAAAAGGGTGAAAACAGAGTTGTGATATTGTGGTATTGGACTAAGTGGTCGAAGAAGTATTCAGATCCCTTAATTAAGTAAAAGTACAAACAATGCACTGTGAAATTACTCCACTGCAAGTAAAAGTCCTGCATCCACAACTTACTTCAGTAAAAGTACGAAAGTATCAGCATCAAAATGTACTTAAAGTTTCAAAAGTAAAAGTACTCATTATGCAGTATGTCCTCACTCAGATTGTTAAAAATGACTGAATTATCATTTCAGATGCATTTTTGCAAGTAGCATTTGTCAAGGTAGGGCTTATTTTAACAACTTAATACACTGTTATGTGTGTTTGTTTGTTTTTTAGAGAAATGCATAATCATTTTAAATTGATCATGTTTTTCAGGTTAAACCTTGACCTGAAAAGTAACTAAATCAAGCGGAGTAACAACTAAAATATTTGCCACTAAAATGTGGTGGAGTTGAATTATAAAGACACACAAATGAAAATACAAAAAAAAAGTACATCAACTTACAAATTCAATTGTTCACTTTAGGTATTTCAAATAGACAAACAAAGTTTTTTTTTCTTCTGTCCAGCAAAATAAAACTCAAAAGTAGTTAAACACATGTTTTACATACAGATTGTAGACTGCTAAAGCATCATAAATTAACATACCTGGTGTCCTCTCATACTCAGAGGAGCAGTTGTAGAGACACAGAGCGGGCTGCAGCAGCACAGCCAGCAGAGGGAGACAAAGATACAGAGACATGCTGTCTGGAAGAGGCTCTGATTGATAAATCCTGTATTTAGATGAAGAAAAAACATATTAATTATAAAAAACATTTTCAACCAAGAGCAGATGCACAAAAAAATATTATTTAGGAAAAAAATGTTGCATTGTCCTGTCAAATTTGTTCATTTAAAATCAATATTTTTTAAACCTATATAAGCTAATGAGACAGTCAGTCTTACCTTAGCAGGTACCTGAGCAGGTGTCACACAAGAAGTGCTGCAGTGTTGCTTTTATAGTATCTGTCAGCCTCAAGACACCTAAAACCATAAAGGTGAGACTCTCAAGCCCTCCCTTCAACTAATTATAGACCCCGAACACACACACACACACATACACACAGTAGTACACACACTCCCTCCACGTTTCTGCCTTGACTCCTCGTTGAGACAGCAGCAGCTCCTGGCAGCGTTCACTGGCACATCTAACCCCTGCAGATTAAAGTGTCAGTAGGATTTGACACAGGTCCCCTGGGTGCTGTTTCAGGTTTCCCTGCATCAAATGATAATTGAAGGTGAAAGTTACAGCTGTTTGTGCTGATGCAAATTAGGCTTAAACTGGGATGCAATGTGCACGCTTACTGCTAAATAAACTTTCTGTACTTCAGGGAAATGACCGCACTGTGAAACTACTGTTGATCAGCACACTACAAGATGTTTAGTTTTTTATAAAATTAATTAATTATTAAATCACAAAGTAACATGTTTAATGCTCTTTATTCATTTTAAACAAGTGAATAATCATCCCAATAACTTGTGGTTTTCTGAGTGAATGAATGTTATACATTATTATACATAATACAAATGATGTATTACATCTTCTGCCAATTCTGAAAATGATAACGAAGATAGGAATAATAGGAATAAAATAAATAGCTAATTAAACATAATTTCTGTTCAGTTAAAGTCCATTGCTGACTATTAAAAAGAACAAATAGAAAAAGTAGTACTTAACACCATTTCCAAATCACGGCAAGCAATATTTTCTGCATTATATATAAACGGTCGTCCATAATGTTGGAATAATTTTGTTTTCAGACACAATATTAATTGTGTTTTCATTTTCATTGTGATATGTTTGGAAAAGATTGATTCATTAAGTTTTGAGAAGACATACACTTTATCTGTCAATAATAAATCACATTGTCACAAGCATTTCATGGAAAGAATTCAAAAATATTTTATTCCAACTTTATGGGCGAGTGAGTTTATGTCAGAAACGTTTTCAGAACAGAACAAACTAAATATATAACAATACTGATAGACCGTTGATAGGCCAATATCACTAATATCAGTCAGGCTCTGCATCACATGGTGGTTGGGACATGGTACTAAAACTTAAATGGATCCTGCAGAAGTAGCTACAAATGTACTCACTCAGAACCAGAAACATTAACTCTCAAAAGAACGGTGTACATTATCTAAAATCACTGCGCAGGAATTCACTGTCCTGAATAAAGGATTCACATCTTTTGAATGACACACCATGAATGCTTGAAAGGTGATCACGCACGCTACAAGCGATGATCTCCTCAACCAACCAGGATTAACCTTTGTTAATTTCCCTTGCATGACAAACTTCTCCTCTATTGTTTCCTCAGAGTTACATTGCCGGTAGTCTCTATAGCTATAGGCCACCACTGTTGCTGCTCAACTGAGAAGCCCCATTGTTCCTCAGATACACAGCATGAAAAGGAGCATCGGTGTCTGTGCTAAAGTGCCCATGGTCAGAGAAGACATTTGTTACTCTATCCATGGATGCGTCACTCTGCTACAATCTCTTCAGTTCTCCTTGTCTGCGTCTGAGGAGTTTACCTCCCAGGACACCTGTTTGGAAACAATTCGTCTGCCATTCTTAATGACATTCTCCATTTCATTTCCATGTAATCCCTCTCTCTTACTGCGGGTTCAGAGATAATGTCAGGGTGGATACATCTGGAAAATAATGCTCAACCGTCCATAAATAAGTTATATAATATACTATAATAGTTTATAGTATATCTTCACTTCCCAGTGAAAACAATGAATATGCACTTTCAAGGGACTGTAACAGATAACCAGAAGGATTAAGTGTTCCTGTCTTTTTTTAAACAGAATTCATACAATAACCATGAAGTGACCACTATACTTAGTGAGGAGGCTAAATTTAGATCAGTCAGACTGACAGTGTGCTGGTTGGTGTACATCTATCTATACATCGGATCTTTTCACCAGCAGATAGAATGGTTACTGATATGTAATCACATTAGAAAACAATGAAAACAAGGCCCAGGGCAGGACGCAGATTTAGTTTTGAAGAAAGAGGATACACTGGGAAGGTAGAGGAGTCACATGTGGGCATGTACAGTAAAGCTGGTCACGAGTGACCTCTCAGGGTCGTAAATATCATGTTTTAAAAAGGTTGCAAAACTCCCAATTTGCAGAGTTTTTGTCCAAGTGTAAAAGCATTCAGATTTATAAAAGTATCATAGCAATGTAAAACATCTTTATTTTTGTTTTATTTTTTTTATCTCTGAAACAGGTGGGACATTTTGCCAAGTTTACAAAAAAAAGGTTTTAGTTTTACCCAAATAATTTTTCTAACTTTTTTCTCATACTGTAATACTACTTCTGGCCACAAGAGGCTGCACCACTACTCAATGTTCTAAGTGGGATTTAAAGTATTCCTGTTTTCTTCAAGGTGAGTCCTAAATTCTCCATGAAATTAAAAACAAACACTTAAAAAAAATGCTCCTGGTATATAACTACAACAATAAAAATAAAGGCAATAATTCACCTAGCAAAATTTCCATAGAAAAAAACATAAAGTCACAATATTCAAGTAAAGTACCACTACATCCAAACCGTACCTAAGTTAAATACTTGAGTAAATGTACTTAGTTACTGGTGTCACTGGACAATAGCAGATTCATTTCCCAAGTGAATGAGAACTTGCTGCTCTGCCTTATTTCATCAGTAGTTTGGTGTCATCTGCTGGCCAAAATTAGACACAGCTCAGACGCCTTGTTGTTCTCTGTCTGATGGACTCGTGATTTACCAGCAATGAGGAGTGAAAGCAGAAAAACACTTTCCTCAATGGAGAGACAGCAGCACAGTGACAGCCATTGTTTTTATGGTTCTGAGAAAAAGGCATCCGTCCGTTCCCGTAAACAACGAAAACACAGATAAACAAAGACAAAAATGAAGTATAAAATCATGTTTTGTTCTGCACCAACAAGGCTGGATTACGGGTAGAAAGTGACGATGTACCTGTAAATAATATGATTTTAAAGTGGATTACAATGTAATCCTGAAGATGAGTTCGTCTACAAAACTTTCAAAGGAGTCCAAGAAGTCTTTTCATATGCCTATTTTACAATAATTTCTTTTAAATGTTTTTTTTATGTTAACTTTTTGATTTCATATGTCTGTCCTGGTTGTTGTGGAAACCCACATGGACACATAAATGTGAAAAAAATCCATCACTTTACAATTCTTTGAATGCACATTTCAACATTCAAAAGTTTAATAATATCATGGCACCTGTTTATAGAGGCAGTCATTGCTGTAAAACTATCCTTGGTACATTCCTGTTTAGCACCAATAATCATTGAGACAAGCTCACAGACACAACAAACATTCGCGTGCATTGACTGATAATCAAACAAACTTTAGAGGCTTTGAAAGACCAAAACAAGGAACAACCGTTCCAGGTCGCACTTGATAAGCATCTAGAGGTTCAGTCTGACAACAAGACTCCCGCCTGACGAATACCCATGTGTTACCAGCAGAGAGAGAGAGATGGCCTGGAGCCAGGTAGTAAACAACAGTCCTATGATTGTCTCTCCTCGCTCAGCTCTCCACAGAGAGGAGCTGATGTTTATTACTCTGCTTCCAAGGTCATCTGCTGATGGATGTCGTTGGAAAATCACACAACACGGGAGGATAAACTGCACGCTGCGCTGAGGTCACTTCTACTGATACATGTTATATTTGAGTCTCAAACATCCTTCAGATATTCAGCCAATCAACATGTGCTGTACATTGTGTAACAGCACTTCATATACTGACACGGGCTGCAGATAAAGGCCTGAAATAAACAACGTTATACACGACGATATATCTTTTTCCACATTATGCATTATTATAGTGCACCAAATGTAAATATTTATATATATATATAGCCAGTTCATTGCTGTGACCTCTAGGATAATGAAACTTTACAGCCACAAACTAGAGACCTAGAGCTTTCAGAAGATGTAAATCTTTCCTATATTTACTGACAATAAGGGGGTTTCTCAGCAGTTTAGAGAACAGAAGTGCTTGCCATTGAAACACTGGAAATACAGACATCTCCAAAGTTTTTGAAGCCAAATCACAGCATGGATTTTTCTGTGTTCTTCCAAAGATCTTGACATTTTGTTGTCATATTCTTAAGGGTTTCTGACCACTTTTTATCAATTCTCGATATGAAAAAAATAGCAAAATTCAGCACCAAATGTGTGTAACAAATGCTATCAACCCAGAAATTGCTGCAACAACTTATGGGACCAAGTTGAACCTGGAAATGGGACGAAATCAGCCAGACCATTATACTGGGACCCCTAATACATCTTAATAGTTGTGAATAAATAAATAATTAATTAATTAAATCATGTTTATTAGAGATTTTTGACCAGAACAACTTGACACACATTGCTTTCAGATGATGTTTATCACTTTCAGATGATGTTCATCACTTTCATGTAGCATTTTTTGTTGACCTGCTATCTCCCTTTAAACATCCACTGCCCAGAACCCCCAATTCTCAAAAATGGGGGGCTGGAATGGAAAGGGGTTAAATCAGCAAAAGATGCTAAAATGTTAAAGCTGTATGTCAAAATGTATCTTCATCTAAATGTTGAAGTTGAATAATAAATCTAAACGTCAAACCCGTTGAATATAAATCTAAATGTTAAAGCTAAGAACATTAGTGCCAAGAAGGGCCGGCCACTCTTTAACCTATCAGCCTCTCTGTCTGCTGGGGGAAAGTTTCAGTCAGATTAATTGCTCAATTAAAGAGTGTAAAATGATTTATTACTGTTGTGTAGCACAGGCAACTGGTGCAGACTTTCACAATCATTCACATTCTGGAAATGAAACCTCAGAGCCGGGAAAACAAACCAAAGCAAAGAACAGGAAGTAAGGCTCTGAAAAAATAATTTCCCCTTCCTCCTCTGCATGCTTTCCTGTTCCAATCTCCCTCTCTTCCTCTCACTCCGTCCCTATCTCCCTCTTTGTCCCGGCTGTATCTCTCAGTGAGTTTTCACAGCCAGTGAGTCAGTTTCCTCTTAAACACTTGCACTTGCTTTATATGGGAGATGTTTATTTTTAATCACCAGCCACATCAGGCATGGGTTTGATAAAGTGAATCACATCACATGAGAACAGCATGTTTACCAGACAAAGAAAGGGAAAAACTGAGTTGTACTTTTAATACGCACCATTGACGTTTTTTGAAGTCAGTTTTGTTTCTG
>CAFUXE010000204.1:99755-120051 GCA_903364295.1 Serranus cabrilla
TTTTAAATTCAGCCAAACACTACACCAGGTGATTTCGTTAAGTGGCTTCACCTCTCCCTCAGCCGGTGTGGTATTTAGGTTGGATAAAATCATGCATGTTATCGCTGGTTTCCAGGCCACTGGTTTTGGTAGAGGTCACTCAACCCTGGTCACCACTAAGAACCAATGCAGCTGCTTGGCTCCGCCAGGCCCATGGTTTTTTGTTTAAGTGGCCAAGGTCAGCTGAAGAGGCGGGCTATCAACTTTATGTGACGCCATCTGCTTTGAGAATTTGCCAGGGCAAAATAGATGTTACCCAGGAGCATGTGTGTAAAGAAAACTGGAGTTTAATGACGCCTGAAAAAGCAGCTCTGATGTGCATATTCCTAGATAGATGTACCTGTGTGTGCATAACCTACTTTTTCTATTCGTGGCTCCTGCGTGTTATACTGACCCATTCATCCCATTATGTACATACTGCAGCTTGTGGGTTCGCATAGTGCTGGCCCATTCTCACGTGGACCTGTCTGTCAGCTCAGTGGGTCGAACATTTATCCATCTCTGATCACAGCATTGTGCTGCCTTTCTGCCCTCATTACTTAATGTATGAGCTAAATTCCCCTGTAACCCATTGTCCTCAAATGACCTTGTGCCTGCAGAGTACGTCTTATTTGTGAGTGTGTTAGCATTGTTGACAATGTAATCAGTTGGCTGAGGTATTTTCATGCTATGAACCCTGTAATCCCCAGACTAGGCAAGTGATTTTAAATGTTATGCCCTTGAGGTCTCAACTTGTAGCTGCAGTGCCATTAAAAGATTTGGATTTCTTCACAGGATTTGACAGCAAATTGCAAACCTGTCTGTGCTGACTGTAGGGAGATGATAATGGAGAGTGTTAAACTTATCAGCACATTATTGCACATCTGTAAGTGCTAACTACAAAAATGTTAAATAGGATTAAACCAGGTGTTATTAGCATGGAGCTGTCAGACTACTCCTAAAAATAAAATGCCAAACATAAGGCTGCTAAGAAGAGTTTAAAGACCACTGCATTGACACAGCAGGAATACAAATATGAAACATTAAGGGTCATTTTAGCTGGGCATTGCCAGACTAATTTGCAAATGTGTATTAGTCTGGAACCTCTAAGTTCATTTTTTATTTCAAGGGGCATTATAAATAAGCGGGCTCGTCACAGACTTTCTCAATTTACAGCTAAACAGTACACTAAGATGTGTTTCTGAAAACAATTCAGGCAAGACATATATAAAGTAGCAATTGAATGTTGTTTCATATTGGATTAATGCTGCCTAGTTTGACAGTTTGTGTTTTGTGAGTTGAGCTGGATGACAGTCACATATGAGATAAATTGTTGTGATTGGCCCTGGCCACGCCGGGTGGAAATCTATCTGAAAGGGAATCGGGCCAGACGTATCTTCCAGAGCAAATAAAACATGAGCTCGGCAGATTCAACTGGTTTCCAGACGAGGGTCATCTGGCAGTAAACGATCGACCTGGCTCAACATTTGCCGCAACAAATTGTGACATCAACTGGCAACGGGTCGACTCAAATAGCTGGGTTGGGTATCAGTGACATTGCGGCTGACCATTATTTATGTTATATACAATAAATATTGGAATTTTAATTTGTGTCTAAGTTTTGACCAAGTTGTTGGTGCAATTAAAGGGTGTAATGTGATGTCAGTCGTGATAAGGGTTAGGGTTAGGGTTGCTGCTGCCTGATCTAATATTTTGCTAATAAAACTTTGTTATTTAATATCTTTATTTAGTATGTTTTGTTTTACAAAGTTAATAAAAATACATTTTTAAGCCAGGGCTGATTTTTACATTAAACATAAAATAATGATTCCAGTTACTTCCAAACAAACAGCTCAATAATTAAATACTGGTATCAGATCTGTGTTTGGTATCAGCTGATACCTAAAGCTCAGTATATCAGGACTAAAAAGGATCTTTGTATCTCTAAATTTTGCAATCTAATACATGCAATCACACATTCTTGCCAAATTACTGTGAAGTATTCTACTGTTAATCATCAAGCTGAATGACTGTCAATGTTTTCCAAAGGAAAATCTTTTGTTATAGACAGTATTATAACGTCATGTGCAGTGTTTTGGCTCCAGATAAAGTTCATGGATGTATTACTCAGAGCCCACTTTCCTGATTCCTGTTTTATTAGCTCACCTGGGGCTGCAGCTAACGAAATTTCCCCCTTATATTCTCCTTTTATATTGAAAAAGCTGGAAGCAGATAGATTTTGAGGGCATTTGTGCAAAAAAAAGAGACTTATCTATCTAAGATAGTTGCAGGTTCCTTTTTTGGTTGATCAAGTAATTGATTAAAGTCCTTACACTTCTTTCAATGGAGAAAAGTTGTCGGTCTGAACACTCGGCAAGAGTTTTCCAACTTAATCTAACAGTGGTGCGATTGCTGAGAGGGGAACTGGGGTCTCCTGTTGTTTACTCCTCCAGCTTGGCTCATAGACGCTTGGAAACACTTCAGATCACACTGATGAAATGTTGTTTATGAGACAGTCTGAAGGAGAGATGTTAATATTGCCTTGTTACCCACCGGACATCATTAATCAAAGCCAAGAGTGTTGAAATTGTGAGTGTGCAATTTACACACGTACGTGTCATTGTGGGTGTGTGTGTACATCCACTGAGGCCTGTGTTTGCCTCTGCTGTACCTTCATGTGGCATTTCATCGGCTCAAATTTTAAGAGTGTTTATGAAGGTTTCAGAGCGAGCTGTATTTAAGTATTTATCTTGTCAAAGAAGCAGTCCTCTGAAAAGAACACTCTGTCTGCTCGGAGACTATTAAATTGCTTTCTGCTCTAGCCTGTATGTGTTTTGGGAGTATGTAATTCTTTGTCCATCAAGTCCGATGAGCTTCATTGTGCGTTAATAGGCAGACCGACTGATTAAAGTTTTATTGTTCTGCAGGTGGCCATTAAGATCATCGACAAGACCCAATTGGATGCTGTCAATCTAGAGAAGATCTACAGAGAAGTTCAGATCATGAAGATGCTGGACCACCCCCACATCATCAAGCTGTACCAGGTGAGTCTCAAGCTAGATCTGTCATGGTTATATCTTTGTAAGTTGTCATTTATTTCTTCATTATGTAATGCTATGTGAAGATAATATTTTTTTAAAAATTCTTTTTTTTCTGTCTCTCGTTCGAAAAGCAGTCACAAGATTTTCAGGATATTTATTTCTGCCGCTGTTGCTTCGATTGAACTTTTTCTTTGACCCATCCCATTTACTACTGCTTGTAGTCTGTCACTGTCATTGTAGCAGTAAGGTTGGAAGGATTTCTCTGCACAGTATATATTTACTACAGTTAGTGTACCACACACACAACCAAGACATTTTACAAAGTTCGTAAAAATTTTGTGAAAGTTGTCATTTACAAAGAACTATTTGTGCCAAAGTTGTTTTTGTTTTCTGGACAGTTTCACAAAGACACTGTAGACTAGTCTTCAGTGTTCTGCAGTCATAATTTTGCTCTCAAATAGCCCTTTACCGCCAACATGGAGTGGCCTCCTTTTTTCTGTTTGCACATCTATTTTTGAACTGTTTCTACCCCAAAAAAATGGGTTCATAACCCCAACAAAAAAAGCAGGTTTTCCTTGATCTGAAGTGCAAACTATGACGACATTTGTAGGTATGTTAGATTTCATAGGTTGGAAAGAAGATAGGAGGGTCTTGCACATAATAAACACATATTTCATACAGTGGGTCCACTTAAAACTGGCACCAAGGTTCAGAGAATCCTGAATGCTAATACTGAACTAATTTGGTGGAAAAGTGGTCAGATTAGTGTTATTACAGGTTTCACAAAAAATAAAGATTGAATTATTTTAAGGCTAAAAAGATCGCTCATGTTTCTATGGAAGCTATCAGTGACATCTGTTGACTAGTGACATATGAAATATGACAAATATAGGAAAAAAGATGTTTTTTAATTTGTGGTTTCTAACAATTTGTGTAAGGAAAGGGTTTTTAGGGAGCGTAGTGGCCTGTTGGAAATAAACAGCAGTGAGGACTTTATCTGACTTTTTTTTTTTAGTTTGAAAGAAGTATTAATTTCCCCCAAATTAATAAATAGTTCAATTTAAGACAGATTTAACTATATATGTTTTTCAAGATATTGATTTAGACGTCTGCCTGAAGTCTGAGTTAGATCTATACCAGGCCATGTTTATGAAAGCAGCCTGTTGTCAAAGAAGGGCCCGCTGAGAGCTGAGGTGATAATGTAATATGTAACATATGTAACATCGGTGATGGCTGCCTAGAATTAGCCGTGCCTCTGGCTAATCTAAGAACAAATCAGCTTTGTGGAGCAGAATTCAACTCCTCTTTGTTGATCTTCTCTCTCAGTTCTTTTGCAGTCGGGGTGTTGAAGCGCAGGACCAATCCAGGTCATTTTCTAATGCATTAGCAAACAACTGCTGCCTAGCAGAACCTACCACCCCTGGATAGTTTAAGATATGAGAGCAGAGTTAATGACTGACTGACATTTGGCACTGTGTGCATCTGTGTGTGTTCTGACCGTGTGAAGGTGCTCCTGGTGTGATTCAAACTAAATGCTGTTAGCTGTTTAAGCTTATAAGATTTTATTTTTTCTTATTGTACTGACACATCAGGTCAGATTTATACTGCTGCATCAGACTCTTTTTAGGCTTGGAAGTGGATCTATTTCATGACTACACCTTTTATAATAGTTATCTAACCTAAAAGATCCAATTTGATGGAAATTGGGAATAGTTTTCTAAAAAAACTAGGTCAGTATTCCATAAGCAAAGAACAAACTAAATATACAAAGTGAAGCAAAAAAAAAAGTACAACAAGATTTATATTCGGATTTCTGGTCTTGTGGAAGCCATTTTGTCACAGTAGGGAAAATTAATTTCTAAATTTTTAAATTAATGACTGATTTCTATTCAGTTTAAGGGTCCTGGTATTGTGAATGCTTTCTCACTGTCATGCTGGGACACTTAAATAGAATGGAGTTAATGTTATTACTAACCTCTTTCTCAACTATAACAAGTCAAAATGTTGGTTGTCAACTGCCAATAACTCAACAGCTTTGGTGATTCACTTGTATTACATAAGCCTTTGGGGTCCTTTTAGTTTGTTTAGGGAAACTAAATGAGTGTTCATTATCATTACACAACCATGTGGCACCGTTCCAGCATTCGACTGTGTTATTTTGGTGTATATCATTATTTCCAACGGCCAATCCATCCAATCAGCGCAGGTCAATTAGCGATTTCCTTTCTAGTTTCATAAAGTGGGCTCAGCCCTGTGGACCAAAGCGAAGCTAACGAAGAGACACACATAATCCAACTGTGGACCCCACTAAAGTTTGTTGCATGTTGTTGTGCAGCCTCTTTGCTATCGACCCCAGTCTGCCATCCTTTTCTTCACATCTTTTCGACATTCACACCGCACTATCCTCTCTTGGATGTTCAACTTTCCCCTCATATGATAGTCTCTGCAACTACAAAGATGTGGAACAATCGGAATTACAACTGGACATTGTTTTCAAAATTACAAAGCCTCTCTCTGTCGAACCAATTTGTTTGTAGTTATGCCAATACAAAATGATTTATCCATTTGAATGTCAATCATGTCACAGGAAATACTTGAATAAATAGAGGCTATTAGATGGACCATGACCCTAATTTGATATCCTCTACACCACAATAATTTCCCCTATTGTTAAAACCATTAAAACGATTACACTTGGATTTATAAGTTATTAGATTACAGCCTTGTCCTAAAACATTAAACAGTCCAGCCTGCGTAGAGCATGTGATTCACCACAGGGACAACAGCTGCTCCTCCTCATGGCCTGATATTCAGACGGGTTCAGTGGAAAATGCATGTTTAGAGTGTCTTCAAACATAATCATCGCCGGTGAAGAGCTAAACACAAAGTTGGTATCTGGAATTCAGACTATGAATTCACTTCTGTTCCAATTTAAAACATGACAGAGGTTTGGCTTCAGTTATTTCCCCCAGAGCAGTAATTTACAACAAGGAGTCTGCTTTGTCTGGAGCCTGAAATACCGTCTACTTACATCGTAATACTGTATACTGTGTACTTAATGTATTATCTCCGCTGTAATGAAGTAGTGGAGCAATTATTGATGGTGCAGGAGGGCTTTTAGTTTTAAGCAGCTGCAGACATGTAATATAGATGGCCACAGGGCCTGTTATAACACAGTCTGAACCACAATATAAAGATCCTGTTGAACTTCTACTTATTTCATGTAAGTGCTTATTAGCATGATATCTGGCTTTGCAAGTAGGAGTAGGTATCAGAGTTCAGTACCCTTTTGGTACCAAATTGAGTCTGTAGCACATTGTACTGGAAACTAACATATATCCAAATCTAGCAGGAAATCGATTGATGTGAAAGTCTTTTCTTAGACTTTGTGAAGAGTTTTGACAAAGTCCACGCCTCTGGATATTACCTTATAAAAAATGTCAAAGAACATCGAGCACTGCTTTAATACTATTGTTACAATTGAAAATGTTGCCTAAACATCTGCTGTGTCTCGCTGCTTTTTGCCCACTGCCTCCTCAGAATATAAGGATCCGTGTAAGACAGCCAATAGATCCACAACATATGAAGGCAGTGAGCATGAGGCTAACTGCAACAACAACAACAAATAGAAACATGTCCAGCATAAATAGAAACCTCTCTGGCAGAATTATCTTGTCAAACACAGGTGTAACTAATAACATTAATAATGGCTGCATTCCACTCAGGTGTGCCAGTGCCAGGGCCCTGCTATTGTACATGCTGGTTTACTGGCACACCTGACTGAAACAAAGCCATCGGTAATACTGTTAGTTACACCTGTGCTTCTCCTGCTGTGACGAGTCAAAATGTCTGCTGTGAGAAAGGTTTATTTCCCAGATTAGTTGCTGTTTTGGCTCACAACGCTGCTTGTTTTGATTTATTTCAGCAGTAGTGCGGGTCTTCGGTATTGTTCAATCAGTTGTATTCCAGCTCCACAATACAGAAAGGACAAAATGTGTTTATTACACAAGTAGGGCCAACCACAAAAAAACAAAAAAAACTGGCTTTCATTTCCTTAATCCATGAATCGGTCAGTGTAACAGATGGAAAATTGATCATAAACAATGAGCGTGGGATTTCTAGTGTGAACGTCTGGCTCGCTGTGTCTGATTCATCCTCCCCTCTCCATCTGATTCTCCCCTCCGCATTTAATTCTATTCATCTCATGAGTGTTTCTGCTGCTAAATCGGTTCTCCTCCTCCTACACAACACAGCACAGTGTGAGGGCTGAAAGGTTTTAAGTACCATTCAGATATACTCGGCAACACCAACCGTCCACCTCCATTCTCTTACACGGATGCCATATTTAGACCCTGTGCCATTCATGCATTTTGTTTTGCTCTTGACTCTGTGGATGCCAGACTCTGCAGTTGAAGCTCACCATGTGGACATGTTGTGTAATATTTGTATTTGTTGTTAACAGTTTTCTTTTTCCTTATTATTTCACTGATCTGATGATATTGCTATTGGAACGTGGTCTTCTGTGTGTATTCACTCTCCCACTCTTTTCTCCCCCTCCCTCGGCCCCTGTTCCTTCGTCCTCTCCCTCTCTCAGGTGATGGAGACGAAGAACATGCTTTACTTAGTCACGGAGTATGCCAAGAATGGGGAGATCTTCGGTGAGTGATCTTTTCAAGTACAGGATCAATCTGACCTCAGTATCTTAAAAAACATTGTCACAACCCAGTTCAAACAAGTCCTCCCCATATCAGCTGCACAAAAAATCTGTTAGTAAAGTTTCTGACAAACAAGGAAGTATCAAAGTTTGCGTTGCTCTCACACTTATCCTGGCCTCAATCTCAAAGGTCACATGATTGAAGGAATGATCCTGATGTGGCCCTGGTCATGTGCTGCTAGTGATTGCTGTGATAAATGTGCTGACAGAGCTTAGTTAGCGTATAAAGTGACATCATCAAGGGCCGCTGAAGGCCAAAGAAAGGCAGCCTCAAAGAGAAAAGGATTGATTTATTACCATAGGTGGTGCAGAATCACTTTCTGCTCACTCGTTTACTACTCAGATTGTGCAAGAGAGCTCTCTACATGCTGGCCACCAACGTCATTCCTCCAGTTCATTGACCGTTACATGACACTTGGATTAAATTTCTAAGACTGTCTGTTACACTTTTGTTCTGCTTTGAACTTAATGCATATCAGCAATAAAAAAGGTCCGTCTTTTAAGCCACCATTTCACAAACACATTTGACATTTACTGGGACGGGTACCAGCTATTAATTGAGTTTACTTTTACTTTTATTTGCACTATACAAACAGCGTTATAACCGATAGCAGAAGTGAAACATGTGACAGGAGAAGTCAGGAAACTGTAGGTTCATACAGTGCAGTGAACCTTCAACCAAATCAAGAGTTTAAAAAACGCATGAAAACTACAAAATGGAATACACACAAAGACAAACAAAGGAGAAGAAATATTAGACGCAATATAAACGGATCGTTTAACTGTGCAGCACTAGGATGAATTTGAGCTAATGTTTACTGTCATTATTGATTGATCTGCCTATTTTTTTTTAAATATTAAACTAATAGTTTAAGAATGTTATAAGATTGTGAAAAATGTATTTTAACTAACAAACACTCCAAAATCCAAAGATAGTCTTTTTTAAAATATCACTGAGGACATAGAAAGAAATAGCTGGAACAAAAGGAATATTTGGCAGTTTTGTTGAAGAAATTACTTGATTGAATAATCAATTATTTTAATGATATCCAAGTAATTTCCTCTTGATTATTGATTATGCATCAAAGGGTTTCTGGTCAAGAGGAAAGTGAAAACTTTATTCACTGTGCTTGATTTTTTTTTAAATATTCAACAATCCTATAAAATAGTATTTTGAAATTCACAATATGAACAGTGAACACTGCACAGGCAGTAGTCTTAAAATGAGCCAAATAGATGTCACATAAACAAAGCATCCATGATTTATTCTGGCTGCCTCAAGGCCTTTCATAATGATTTTTGAATGACTAAAAAGGACCAGATGTTGCAGCTTTTTCAGGAGCAGATCACCATAATAAAAAAAAAACACCTTGCTTTATTCATTTTAGACCTTTGGGACGTGAAAAAAAGGATTCCTTCGGTAGAGACAATAATTTCCAGTCAGTCATTTACCAGGTTTTTCAGAGACAAAGCCTAACCTACAGGGAAGTGGGCTCAGATTTGTCAAACACCTGTTCAGTAAAGGTACAAGGTGTAATATCATGAGGTTTTTAGAGCAGAAATGGTTTCACACGGCTTGTCGTGAAGCGCCAAAAAGACACTCGTGTTGGAAAGGACAGACAAGTCAGAACATGGCAAGAATAGTCCATGAAGATAAGAAATTATCTTCCACTGCCATACCACCACGAGTCTATCGCTTCTACACACACACACTCAGTGGGCACACACTGTTCTCTCAATCCGCCACACTGGATGTGCGCCCCCCCCTAAAAAAAATGTTTATTGCACTTTTTAAATAAAGTGTTACTTTTTTCTAAAGCAAAAAAAAAAACTGGATTAATTCTAATTCTGAGCATGCAGACATGGACTAAACCACACTGTACATTCAAATATTTCAAGAATTTATAACACAAGTACAGACCTGTCTGCATGGGTGAAATGTGGACAACCTGATCCACACATTCAGGATCCACACAGATTATTGGCCTCACTTATTAGACAGTCTGAGAATGTTTGCACTTCACCTACTTCCAGACACGGGAGCTGAGAGGATAACTCTAGCAGTAGGTTACATTCAACTTAATAGTCATGTGTGTGTGTGTGCATTTTGTTCCTGCCTGTATGTGTGTCTTTGTAATTCTGAGACCAGTGTTCCACTTGTGATGTTGACTCAGCAGCAGCAGCTCCTGCTCCTGTGACCTACAGAGAGAGCTGTGAAGCAGACACAAGAGAAAAAAAAATGAATGAGGAAAGAGTGCGGTTAAAAATAAGGAGGTACAGAAAGGCACAGAGATAAAACGGAAAGACCCATCTGTATCCGTACATGTTATAGCCACTGCAGCTAATTGTGGTTAGAACAGCAGCTTCTGTTCGCCTCTCGGTGTGCAGTGTACTCTCAGTATACCCCCCGTTTGCAGTTCCTATATCTATGCTAAGCTGACTGTGTTATGACTGCAGCTTTGTAGTTATGATCAATTTACTGATCTTCACATTTAAAGAAAATGCCCCTCCAAAATGATTATTTGTATAGCAATTATTTACACCGAGTTGTCTTGAACTCTTGAAGAAAACTTTCTAGAACGCCGCGGTGAACGAAGAATGGGAGCTGTGATATATCAAAACGAGAGCAAGACTGATATATCTGTGAATAATATAACTGTTTGCCTGTAAGAGGTACATCAGTATCTATCAGGATAGGCGTATATGTTTAACAATATGCACATATTTCAAAACATTTTTTACAGAACAGATAATGCAGAAAACAATGCTTGGCATTATTTAGGAATGGTGTTAGCTTTTTATTTTGTTATTTATACTTTATTTAAATGGTCAGAGCATTTGGTACCAGCGTTTATTAGCTATTTATTGTAGACAATATCATACAATATAAGGTATGTATAATAATGTTAAATCTTCATTAATAAAGTTATTTGTTTAAGAAAGCAGCCTTCTTAAGTACCTTTGCATGGTCATATTGGTGCAAAATCGCTGCATCATCCACATAAAAGGGTTTGTTTTTACTCCAGCTTTAAAAATTCACTTTAGTGGCTTCCATATTAGTAATGGCTGAATTCTGGTCCTCTAAAATTGATATCTGTGTGAAAATCCGATATCGGTCCGACTCTAAACAAAACATCCATTTACAAACTGTTAAACAACTGGTGCAGTATAATCCAAGTCTTAAGAATCCAGCTGTATGCTCAGTAAAGCCCAAATACATTTATTTTCACTTAAAACTTACTATTTAAAACTCTTCAGCATAAACTTTCTCACGCTGTCGCAGGTGCCCTACTCATCCATGCGTGAAACTGTTTTAAATAGCATTTTTTCCCCCACAAATTCAAAGTAATACGCAAAGTTACCATTATTCTTAGCAAAAAATAGTGACTTAACATATTTGCCATCATGTCAAACTTGTCTTTTTAAATAACCAGTCATGATTGGTCAACCCAATTTTCCATAATCCATAGATTTTCTCATGGATCATCTCTTGGTATTATAAAACCATTGTGTCCTGATTCCTCAGACCCCTCTGCCCTGATTGCACAATGTAATGTAGTTATGTAAGACATTTAGATGTCATCATCAGCTGCAGCAGTAGCAGCTTTGACTAAGCCAGGCAGACAGCGACTGGTAGCTGCAGCACTAGATTGGTATTACAGTATCCAATCTCACAGAATTGAACAATAAATTCAGATTTCCGAATATGCTCCCTGGAGATGGATCAAGTCCTTCAGTCATGATGCACTCAGACAAATAGATAAGATCTCCAGCCTCGTCCCCAGACTGCTGTCCTCTAGAGAGTGACCTCTGCGTCCCTGACATGATGAATTTCTCAGGTCTGCGTCTGGCCATAGGTTACAAAGAGCGGAAGATGTGAGGCTGTTGTGGATGCTCAGCAGCCCACCCTGTTACAGCGAATCAGTGAGACAATGGATGAGGCTCCGATTCTCTCTTCAAACCAAACAGTAAATGGTGTTGTGGAGGAGCAGGAGGGGTGGTGTGTACGTGTGTGTGTGTGCGTCTGGAGCCGTAAAGACAAAGAAGCGCTGCTGGGTTTGGCACAAGGAGGCAGAGAGTGATGGGTTCGTTCTAGCAAAGGGGTGGGTGGGCACAGTAATGGGCACAGCAGAGGCATCCATGCCAGCTTGTTGATGTGCCTTTGTGTCTGTCTTTCTGTCAGTCAGTCAGTCAGCCTGCCTGCCGCTCCACACTCTGCCTCAACACCGCAGTATGGATCAAACCTGGAAATTGGGTCAACCACAAATAAAGCGGAGTTGCAGAGAGGAGAGCAGAGGCAGGAGGGGAGAGGAGGCAGAAGAGAATAGAGGCGAAAGCAGGGGACATCCATTTGAATTTGGAAGGTGGTGGGAAAATGTAGGGCATGCATATTTAAGAAAGCACTGCTGGAGAGAGGGGAGTATTATAGCTGGCAGTGAGTAGAGTCACTCATGCAGATCTCTTGTCTGACTGATGGAAAGCGAATGAGACAGGGAGACTGTTGACTTCAAAGAAATACTCAGGCTGTTTTTTGAGACACATTCTTATTTACTTACGCTGTCAATTTCTATTTCACTATGAACCATCCTTCATATTTACTGGGTGAGTTTTCAGCAGATCTGTCAGCGTCAGGGTGTGGCTGCTCTGACTTTGATGACCAGTATAAGTCTATCTATGACCAACTAAATTCCAGTAGATAACGTTAACATCTACCCTTTTTTCGTATGCCTATAGAGAGCAGATTTCTTACCTTTTTAGTATTTTGGGCTCAGTTGAATGGCTTGCAGCATCTAACATGGCAGCTTTCAAGGATCCACCTGCTGAACAAAAAAGAAATGGAAGGAGGAAAATATTTTTCTGCATTAGAGCTTCGGTAATTTGTGCTCATCTTGTTCTGTGGTTACAGTAATTTGGAAACCGTGTAAATATATCAGAAGATGTTCAAATAATGGGTGTTTTTTCCTGATATCTGCACAACCCATCAGTCATGCAGTATAATACTTTAATTGAATAGGAAAACACAGAGCTACAGCCATCCTCAAATTTAGTCATAAAATGCCATTTAATTCTTGATTCTTTAACCACCCCCCAGATACTTTTTTATGAATCTGAAAACCAAAGAAAATGAGTCTGGCGTTGGCATTAATCAACCACTATAGGAAAGCTAACAAAAGCAATGTCAGCTACATGATTCTGTACCTTCACATGCCAGAATTTGTTTATGCTTTGCTCCTATAAGTACAATGCAAAGTATGTACAGGTACCTCCCCCTGAGGTGGTAAAACCACAAGCAGCTGCAAGCTTAACAACATCCTTAACCTCACCACCAGCTTTCCCCTGAGAGGATACAGGTTTAGCCAACATAGCTGAAGAAGAACTTTAAAGCAGTATGAACCATATGTAACTCCACCACTACAAAAATACAAGTATATCATTCATTCATTAAGGGTCATGGGCGGCTGGAGCCGATCTCAGCTGACATTGGGCGAGAGGTGGGGTACATCCTGTATAGGACACCAGACTATCACAGGGCTGACATGTAGAGACAACAACTATTCATGCTCTCATTCACTCCTACGGGCAATTAAACCTAAGCTACATGTCTTTGGACTGTGGGAGGAACCGGTGAGAACCAAAAGGAACGAGGCAACCGTGCAAACTGCACACAGAAGAGCAGCAAGCCAGATTCAAACCTGCAACCCTCCTGCTGGGAAGCGAGAGATTACACTGACAGATGCATTAGTCCAAAACCAAAAGTCAGGAAAGTTGAGGACCTCAAGGTGAATATAAGGGGCATTGAAAGTGAATGAAACATGCAGGTTTTGAGCTTTGTTCTTTTAGGCAAAACAAATAGGATTCTTTTTATGTCAATACCTTTTCAATGAGTATTTATCATGTGGAAGAGAGGTCGACTGTCACAACCAGCAGCTTTGGCAGGATGCACCTTGGATGAAAGAGCCGTGTTCGGCTCCAGCTGGCTCCAGCCCAGTTTAACCCCTGAGGGTGCCAGTGTTCAATCAGCACCAACATCTATCAGCACCCACATAGACGTGACTTAAATGTGGCGGCTGTATTTAAGTGGCTTGGGTTACTGATGTCAAAAAAGTGTGTGAGTGTGTGTTGAGGACAAGGAGCAAACACACACACACACACACTCTCCCATCCCACGGTGTTATCTGAAGTCCACCCAAAGGTCTAGCCAACAACCCAGTTTGCACCCATGATGTTTGTCCCCTCCAAACCCGAGCAGACTTCGGCCCTCACTCAGCTCTCAGCAGAAGTGGAGCACAGCGGCTGTTGAGCTGTTCCCTAATACCCCTATGATTCATACTTGTTCTGCTCGCTTTCCCAGAATGCCGCTCTGCATGCCTCACTGTGCTGAGGTCCTTGCCCTCGCCAACATTGTATCAGTGGATTACTCATCCCTCCACTGGGGCAACACACCGCATTGTGTGCATTTGTGTGTCTGTGCACACTTGTGTGTGTGTGTGTGTGTGTATGTGCGGCTGTGCAGTGTTGATTGGTCGGACAGTAATGGCTTGTCTTTTTAAGTGCTACTGTAGAAAAAGCTGAAGAAGATTAGTTGTTTGGTTAAATGTTTGGTTTGAGTACTTCTGTGTATTTCAGGCAGGATTGTTGTTTTTGTTGTTGTTGACGATTCAACGAGCACTTTGTTTTAAGCATACCGATGCATTAAATGACATTTCAGACCAAGAAAGGGAGAGATTTGATCCTAAAACGGTTAATACTTGAGATTCCTGTTCTCCTCACAGGTGCATACTGGGACCTCCTCGACACATTCCCCTCCCCAGTGTGTTTTTTGATTAGCAGCGTTGCATGAAAGCTGCCCTGGTCACTGAATGGCCTCTTCTGTGGAATTTGCCAGCCACTATCTAATCAGGTTTTCTCACTCTGTCAGTTGTTAGCCATTTATCAACCACCCCGCTGACGACAGAACCGCATCATCTCCCCGAAGCTTGATAGTCCCACTTTTGGCCTTTAGTCATTTTTATTGAACAGTCTGTGTCCCAACACACAGCTGACCCTTTGGTCACCCTGAGCTGAGACAATACAGAGTTGTAAAGACGAGGTGTTTACTGCATGATGCATGTTGCTGGCCTCAGGATACGTTGCTCTACTTTAAATATCTCATGTTAAGTCTATGGAACAGTGTTTGTGATGTTTATGGGCTGTGAAATTGGCTTAGTGCGACTTCTCTGTGTGTCTCGATGGAGGCCTAGTTTCGAAATTCTGTCAGTGATTTTATCTTTGCATAAATGTGTTTGCACACCAGGGAAATCAAAACAATATTACTTGTGTAAAAAAAAAAGGAAAAGATGTAAGATAGTTCTTACAAATGCAAAGAGGAAGCAGATTTTTCTTTTTCAATATCTCGAGCAAACTAAGTCCCTGCTTTATGATTACAAAAAATTCTCTTTCATGAGTTTGACCTTGTGCGCCTTCAGATAATTGCGTTCCTTATATTTTGCAAACTCTGTGTACTCCTGTGAAGTTTTTGCTGGATGGGTTTGTTGTGGTTGTTGTGCATTGTCGTCAGGTTTGGTCGGTGGTCTGTATTCATGCCAGCTGGAAGGAAAGCCAACACAGAGTGTCCTATCTTGTTTGCCACAGAGTGTGAATTGAAGAGTTAGCAAGCTATCTGGACAGGGAGGTGTGAAGAGGAACCCTGCCGACAGCAACAAACACAACACTTTCCAAAGTTCACAGGGCTGCAAAAATTCATGCATCCTGTAAAATAGTCTGTCAGCCGACTTTGTGAAAATTAGTGACCGCTGAGTGTGAAAGGTTAGAAAAACAGTGAGGGCGGTGTGAAGGCAGACAAAGAGAGAAAGGTCAGTGATCTGGATGCTTTGAGAAAGAAGACAGTAAAATTTACGACTGTATCCCCCCACGGACTACATAGACTCAAACTCACTTTGATGCTCAGCTTGTGCTCCGCAAATAAACAGAAAAATCTGATGTTTTTGTTTCTCCTTGGGTAACCCAAGTTCATATTTACCCTGGTATCCTGACTTCTCCCGCTAATTGTGCTTGTGTGTCTACGTGAGCACTGCAATCATACATTGACTACCTTCCACCAACCCCCGACTCACACCCTGCTCCAGCCTGAACTACTGTGGGCAGAAGACCAGTTCTGAGAAATCTAGTCCTCCCCTCTCCTCCTCCGGCTATGGCAACACAGTTTCTCCACTGTCACCCAGTGCCTACACTCACTCACACACTTAAACACACACACACAGGGTTACAACAGGGTTTCCAAAGAAAAATTACATCGTACAACTTGCACTGAATCACTTTACAAAGCATGCTGTAATGTAGAGCAGCTGTAAACTACTACTGCCACCAGGCCTGCACCTCATCAAAAGGAAATGATCCTTTCAACACAACCACCAACATGTTGTATAGTTGAAAAGAATGCAGAATGCAGTTTTCATTCCTCCAAGTGTCACCTTTTATTGCATTTGAAAGGCCTGGAGAACCATGTTATATAAGGCCGTGTATAATATTGTCTGTAAAAAACGTCTGACAGCACCTCTCTCTGCCGTCTTTGTTTCTCTTCTGGCTACAGACTACCTGGCGAAGCACGGCCGTCTCAGTGAGCTCGAGGCCAGGAGGAAGTTCTGGCAGATCCTGACGGCGGTGGAGTATTGTCACAACCGCAACATCGTCCACAGGGACCTGAAGGCTGAGAATCTGCTGCTGGACGGCCACATGAACATCAAGATTGCAGGTACAATAACAACTCGGTGCAGGAGAACCAATAAAGTCAGTGTTGGATGAGAATTACAGGATGTCAGCATGGAATTGTTCCGTTTTGATCCATTGCCTGCCATGATCTCACTGCCGACGTAGTTCAGAAATGTCTTAACTACCTGCCCAGGCCATTGGCACAGTGTTGAGAAGTGGTCAGAGGTTGCTTGCGAGATAGCTGTTAGCTGAAGGATGCCAGAGCAGACATCTTAAAATCTCAGCAAGAGTCTAAAGGCTTGTGCCACATTTTCCAAACTTGTGATCAAGAGGAGATCAAACATCCTTCCCCGGTGACCCCCAGCTTTAATTTTGAGGAGGAAACATTAAAGATAGAGGAATGGACCCAGAGGCAGAGATTGGAGACTAAGCTGGAGGTCTGTAGTACAAGCTTCAAAGTGTGATTATTAAGCAACTGGCATTTAGAGCTAGCTAGTGAGAATGTCACCCTACCGCTGTTTCCCAGATTCAAGGAGGGGGAGGGGTTTAATTGGAGGAGGAGAGGAGGTGATAAATTGGATTGGCTACTTTGGAGAAAGAGTAGCGGGTGAGAGGATGAAGGGAGTGATGAGGATCGGTGCATAGCAGGGTGGCAGGGCTAGAGCTGCGACAATGCTTTGAAAGAGGCCGAGGTTTATCCTCGGCTTTATCAGAGCTGATACTAAAATCCAACTAAGGTGAGCTGATCACACGAGGATGGCTAAAAATACAGGTGTGAAAGGATACCAGACACACTGAGCATGAATGTGTGTTACAGGGAAAATGGCCTACAAGGACTTCATGCCATGAATTCTAAATACTCAAATTAAAATAAGTGGTACATTTTTACTTGATGAAGGGAAAAAAATCAGATGAACATCCCAGATAAAAGTATAATTTGTAACATTTCTGCTTTTAAAGATGACTAGACCTTTTAAAGCACTAGAATATATTTTGTTGACTTGGTTACTTACATTATCCCAAATGTTTTCAATTTCATTGCTTGTCAATAGCGCATGTGTTTTCATTGTGAATGTCTGCCAAAATTTGTCATAAATAGGTTTTTATCCAGCTTTGTGATCCGCTTTTTAGATCTCAGTTGTTTTTAACTATATATTTTAATTAGATAAAGGATTTTTATGTCACTGGATGTTTTTTGAGTTAACAGAGAATAAAGCTGAGCAAATGTTACCTGAAAGGTAGATTTTCAATGTGAAACTGCTTTATTCAGTGCATTTACCGGTTCAAATCATGGCTCCTTTGTATTGGAGAGGAGGAGACCTCTGTGGATAATTTGGCTCTCAGTAAAAACCTCTTGAACAATGAACAGAAACTAACTGCAATGACGGCATTAGTCCACTGTTATAGTTCTGTTTAGGCACCCCTATCAGCAGAAAATTACACATTGTACATTTACCTTCAGACAATTCATGGCCAATTTATTTGTTCTAAAATACTAGATTGGACTACATTTGACAAAACTATACAATAATTGATAGAAAACCAAGTATTTCACCTGCATCATCCTGTCCACTGTTTCTCAGAAAGGGTCCAAGATGATAACCTGGAGATGTTATTACCCCAGCAGTAATTTTCATAAACATGTCTGACTCACAGCCGATTGTCCGCACGGCAGATTAGATTTGAAGCAGGAAAACAATGAACAGAACATTACCTGGCTTGTGATTAGAGAAAACATCTCTTGGGAAGACATCAGCAGAAAGGTACACTCTGTGCTTTTCTTACCACAATGCGCTCTGACAAGTTTGGCTAATGGTACATGAAGTTTAGATTTTTTTTCTCTTTGTGTTCATGCTGGTTTAATCTGCAGGTAATGATTATTTTCATAAACAATTATCTGTTGATTATTTTCATCCTTTTACTAGAATGTTAAATGACAAATCATTTAATTGTTCCAGCACTCGTCTGCATATGCATGTCCAGACAGATCACCTATGCTTCTGGGTTTTTCCTGCAGTCCAAAAATTCCTCCCTGCTTTTTAAAGGCCACCCCTGGTCAGGGTGTATGAAGCTTAACCAGGCAGCGGTCAGTCAAAGAAAGGTCACGCTCACGGTGGCTGCAGAGGAGAGGGAAAGTGGCAGCGGGGGGTGCCCTTCATGTTTTCACTTCAAACAGCCCCATTACGTTGGAGTTGACAGATTGAAGGGAATGGAAAGGGAGGAGGAGAAATAACAAAAACAAAAGCAAGTTGCTGGATCAGAGGAGGAGAGGAGGCAGCCTTTGGCTCTGCAGAAAAAAATATATATTCCATGTTTTGGCTCGTGTTACGTTTCTATGGTCAAAAAAGCACAAAGGATTTAAAACAAACATATGTTGTCTTGAATCACCAAACATGTACCTATAGTTTCATTAACTATTATTGTTCAAGGTTGAATCCATCCTCAGAGTGACGTCACTGAAAGTGCACAAACCCTAAAGGTGTTTCATGCTCAATTAAATGGTGTTGAAAGTAAAAACAATCTCCAGACCAGGGATTTCTGTTGGAGAAACAGTCTCTAATTACTTTTTGGATACACATTAGATTCTATAGCACTAGAAACAAATTGAAGCCTCCAGGGTTGGATACTTTACAAAACCCTGTGAAAGAAGACACTTGTCTGCTGGTTGTCTTCTTCCTGTTAGCTATGCCTTCATTATCTCTGATTATATTTGGTTATTGGGCTCCACTGTATGTTGCAAATCTGTGAGCAGGACTTCTGTCTGTTTGATTTAAATTATTTTTCATCAACCTTGATATGTCAAGTAGTCAGTTTATTGAATTATTAAACAGTTGAGCTCCCATTGAGCCTCGAAGTCCATTCTTGACCTTGGAAACAGCAGTTGACAGAAAATCTCATCCACATGCTACAAAAACTGGCCTCAAGGTCAATTTTGTAGCTTCTCTGGAGCCACTAAATCCTACACACAGCAAAATAACCTCTATTCAAAAGGAATATCTATGTCGTGTTTGCTAACATTAGCCACCATAAGCTAATGGTCACGCCCATAGTATAAAAAATGGTGGATGTAATCAGCGTGACGTCATCCATTGGTTTGTGGTCTCAACATCTTGGTTTTTCCACCAACGCATGTGGTGAACGGATCGGGAGCAGGAATGGCGCTACATCAGCTATTGCTAGCCCTAGCAAATAAATAGCTGATAAATAGTCTTAGTGTCTTTTAGTCCAGCTGAACACTGAACAAGATATTTTCCAGTACGATACAAAAGGTTTATGAAGTGCAAACACACTGAAAGGGTCAGAGTTCTAAGACAGAAACACACAGAGCTCTGTGGTAGGGATCTATCAATCATAGGTTACCAAACTCTAAAGCATATCCTGCTTTATTGTCTATTTCGCTGTAAATGGGACCATGATTTACAAAATGAACATCATGCACTATTCAAGTAGACTTTGAAAGAGCGACTGAGAGCATAAACAGATAAAAAAAAAATGTTTACTGAGGTGAAAAAACAAGTGAGTAGTATAGTAAGTAGTGTTTTCCTATTGACTTCCATACAATCAGACTTCTCTTTGCAACCAGTGAAGTCGCCCCCTGCTGGTCATTACAAAGAATGCAGGTTTAAGGCACTAATGCATTTGGCCAGGAGGTTGCAGCTCGCTCATGCCAAACACTAATATTGTTTTTTTTTTAATTGCATATGAATTAAACTGCTTATGTGTAAAAGACACATTGTCTCTTTAATGAGTGAAATGTCCATATTCATTTAAGAGAAAGAGGATGTGGTTTTGTGGAGATGAACAAGGACGGAGA
>CAFUXE010000204.1:120644-134792 GCA_903364295.1 Serranus cabrilla
ACGTCATCCATTGGTTTGTGGTCTCAACATCTTGGTTTTTCCACCAACGCATGTGGAGAACGGATCGGGAGCAGGAATGGCGCTACATCAGCCATTGCTAGCCCTAGCAAATAAATAGCTGATAAATAGTCTTAGTGTCTTTTAGTCCAACTGAACACTGAACAAGATATTTTCCAGTACGATACAAAAGTTTTATGAAGTGCAAACACACTGAAAGGGTCAGAGTTGTAAGACAGAAACACACAGAGCTCTGTGGTAGGGATCTATCAATCATAGGTTACCAAACTCTAAAGCATATCCTGCTTTATTGTCTATTTCGCTGTAAATGGGACCACGATTTACAAAATGAACATCAGGCACTATTCAAGAAGACTTTGAAAGAGCGACTGAGAGCATAAACAGATAAAAAAAAATGTTTACTGAGGTGAAAAAACAAGTGAGTAGTATAGTAAGTAGTGTTTTCCTATTGACTTCCATACAATCAGACTTCTCTTTGCAACCAGTGAAGTCGCCCCCTGCTGGTCATCACAAAGAATGCAGGTTTAAGGCACTAAAGCATTTGGTCAGGAGGTTGCAGCTCGCTCATGCCAAACACTAATATTGTTTTTTTTTAATTGCATATGAATTAAACTGCTTATGTGTAAAAGACACATATCGTCACGTTAATGAGTGAAATGTCCATTTTCATTTAAGAGAAAGAGGATGTGGTTTTGTGGAGATGAACAAGGACAGAGAAAAAGTTATTTATGTTATAACAAGTATAACAAGAAAGAGGAAGAGAGAGAATCCAGCGCAGTGCATCTTAAGCTGCAGCCAGAACTGCATCGTTGCTCATACCTTATTTGAAATGACACGGTAACGTTTGTGACTGCTGGATGCTGTCCTCTTGCAACATGATGATATCACTCATACACTCGTCATATTCACACATACAGTTTTATAAGCTGTTAGCTGGAGTGTATGCCAGTGTGACATGTTTAGGCTAATATTATGCTAATACTTCTCTGTGCGACACACACACACACACACACACACACACACACTCCCCCACCCCACCCCTTCCTGTTGAGCTATGAGTGCTGTTAGTCGCCTGCAGCGTGCTGGAGCGTTTGACGTCAACCAGTCTGCTCAGTATTCAGCTCCATGAAATGGGTCACAGCTTCTGACGATAAACCAACTGCACTGCTCTGCCTGCATCTCACATCTCACCTTCACAGCAGCATCAGACAGTAAACATACTTGTAATAAACCCTGCTGTGGCGCTCCGCTTTACCCTCCACTTTATGTCAACCACACCTGCTGCTAACTGCACTGCAGTAATTAAATGGATTGAATACATGCACTCAGATACACTGTGTCAGGTGGAGTTTGCACCAAACTCTGACCGAGCTCCTACATGTATTTTCCATTGAACTAGAATTTCCTGCACCTTTTGTTGTTTGGCATTAACTGACGTGTGTTTCAATTGTTTTTCCATTTTAATGTCAATAGGGGTAGACTAAACCTCTATGTATAATTCAACTGCTGCAAATTGAGCATAAGGTTTACTCAACACTACACAGAACACCATAACTTTCACAAACTGAGGTTTTATTCATGACTGTGGCTTTAGAGTAGATTATCATTTAGTGCGGCGAGGATTAGTCAATCAACAGGAAAATAATCACCAACTATTTTAACGATTGATTAATCTTTAAAGCAATTACAAGGAGCTTTTATTTTGTGTAGAGTTTGGCAGTGCCTTTGGACAAAGTGTTTCCATGAGACCATGAGAGACAGCAAGAGACCACGAGACACCACCAGACTGCCTTTAGAAAACCTAATTTTACTGCAGCAGGGTCTTATGGTCTGCCCCGCTCATCCCTGGTTCTGGTTCTTTGATGCCTCCCTTCCCTCCAGCGGGCACAGGAGAACGGCATGGGCCTCCAGCAATGTGGTGCCGGTGTTGGCTCACAGAAAGCAGACGAAGCAGCGGGGCAAAGTCTCTCTGCTGGGCGGGGGAGAAGCCACTGCTGCCAGCTCTCCACCTCCCAGCAGAGCTCCGACTGTCCTGTCTGTCCATTAGCTGCTTCTGGAGGCCTCAACAGAGTCTGAGCCTAAGGACATTCTGGAGAAGCTGCATGATTTTTTCAGAATCCGATCTGATGGCAGGCATTAAGAATAACTACACTGAAATAGGCTTTTAGTATGAAAGTAAGACTGTTCAGTAACCAGGTAAAAGTTCCTCCTAGTTTTAAAGTAATTTTATGCAAAAATGTTCAAAAATGCTGCTTTGAACCTCTCAAATATGGTAATTTCCTGCTTCTCTCTGGTTTATATCATATCATAAACTGAATGACAAAACAAGAACTTTAAAGAAATTACAATGGACATTGAGGAACTAGGATAGGATGGACATTGTATATAACATACAGTTCATTAAGAAAATGTTATTTATTTTTCATTTATTTTCCTGAATTTTTTTTTGTGGTGCAGTCCAGGAAATAACTTATTACACTATTGTGTTGTTGTGTTGGTTCAATAAATTATCTCAAACGTTTTCATTAATAAGTCAGGTGTTTTTATTGCACAATCAAGGGAAATCAAAATAAGTTTGTTAATTCATTTTCAAAATGCCATTTATCTGTTTTTGCAAAATAATTCCTTATTTGAAATCTGAACATCTTTGGGTTTTTGGGTCTGGATGGGCTTTGTTTATATTTTGATGATTAAAAGCTGATAAATGCAGCTCTACACAGTGTGAGAAGTGTGGCTGCCAGCTGTGTGTGTGTCAGTTGTTTCTTGGTAATTGTAAAACATAATGCAGAACAGAGCGAAGGATCGGAAATGGTTGCATGTTCTGCGTCCTACTCTCTCACACACTGCTACTATGTGTGTGTCTCTTTGTGTGTGTGAGCCTACATCACCTCCAGCCCCATTATGTAAGCCAGATCTCTTTTTTTATATCAGCGTTATTTATTTGTTTTGCAATACATTTTTTCTGTTTATATAACTGTTTCGAATTACGGAAAAAGGGTGGGGGTGGAGGGTTAAGTGAGCTTGATTGTCTGCTTGCACAGCCGTCAGGTCTCATGACAACATCACAGGATCCCACTGAAGATGAACAAACCAAGCATTGAATAATTCTCATATCTTTTATCTGTTGATTCACTTTTTAAAAATGAATTATTTTGGCTTTTAAAAAATTTAAATCATCAGCAGGTTTTAAGGATTTAATGCTTGATGGATTACTAAAAATGATGAATCAGTTATCAAAATACTGATAAGTTAATTATCTGTTGATGCACTAATTGATTAATCATCATGTAAAACTGTAGAGCGGGAACGATTTACTGGAGAAGGTTTGAGAAAGAGGGAGGGAGAATGATATTAAGTAATACAAAAAAGGGGGCTGGCTGAGTAATTACAGGCACGCAAGTTGGCTCAGTGTGATTTGGCAGTTAATACTGCAGCTCTTAGCTGGAGTTTAATGAAAGGCATAAGTGAACTTCTTGTGCAAGCATAAGTTAGACTTCTCTGTCTTGTTCTACTGAAGAATCAAATATGAGTTTTAGTCACTCTCCAGACAGCCAATCAGAGCACAGCATTGATGACCTCATGGTAGTCTCCTGGGGAAGTTACCTCATACAAAGATCCGTTTCCTCAACGTGCAAATATGTGGATCACATATTGCGTTATGCAAAACCTGCAGACCCCATGGAGACACACACAAACTCTCTGCTACAAATCCTAACCCACCTTTGTTCAGGACACTTTCACCAACCTCTTCTCTTTCCAAGTTGTACTTTAAATTACAAATGCTTTTTGTGTCCAGCACAATGCCTGAACAATGACTTTGCAATGTTAACAAACTGTATTGAAATGATCCTTACCTTTCAGTCCAACTCACCCACAACTCCTTTTGATGTTTTGCACTGTTCAGATTTTGGATTCGGGAACTTCTTTCAGCCCGGGGAGCCTTTGGCCACATGGTGTGGCAGCCCACCTTATGCTGCTCCAGAGGTCTTTGAAGGCCAACAGTATGAGGGTCCACAGCTTGACATCTGGGTAAGAGGAGTGACTGCATGAAGTCGTCCATTGCACCTCATTATTTTACTAAAATCAATGAAAAATACATTGAACTTTACATGTCAACGCATGTCGATCTCTTTCCTTGAGTGCTATTTTTTAATGAATGAAATAAGTTTATGCAAATATGTTTTCTTTATTATATAGTATATAAAATATAATTTAATGACTTACCAATAGAAGTATGCAGCAGTGAAATCCAGCAATCACCATTCATTTCTAGCAGGAAGGTAACACAGCAAATGCACAAAAGCAATGCTGTAACACACTCTCCACTGCCTGTTTGATTCTCCCTGCTGCAAAACAAACCTCTTAATGGCCCCAGTTTTGACCATGTTGTCGTTATTCTTCTTCTCTGTAAGAATGGCAGTAAAAACTTGATGATAAAGTCAGCAGCTTTTGTTGCAACCACAGTTTGTAGCCTGCTCTATATTGCATTAATTTCCCATGTGTTTGAAGGACTGCATTCATGTGTACAGTATGTACATCCGACTGATTTCTGACTGACCCTGCTCCCTGTGTGTGCATCCTTTCACGTTCACAGAGTATGGGGGTGGTGCTGTATGTGCTGGTGTGTGGTGCGCTGCCCTTCGATGGGCCCACTCTGCCTGTACTTCGACAGAGAGTCCTAGAAGGAAGGTTTCGCATCCCCTACTTCATGACTGAAGGTAAAAAGAGACTTTCTGGGATATTGAAACACAAAATGTGATGAGCGACTATGCCAGCTACCACCTCTCAGTACTTCATATTCCTGTAAATTTACACACATGCAGTGTATTTGTGAGACACCTTCCAGTCTTTTTTGTGACGGTATTTAGTCAAACTGAATTGAAAATTCCGGTCTGCGGCTTAGATGAATAGATCACGCTTTGCTATTTGAGTCACCATACCGTTGAATGTTTATGCAACCACCCAGGGGGTCATTTAATTAACGAGAGAGCATCACGCTCATTTGAAGGGGATACAGCAGAAGACACTCTGTCATTGTCCTCTGTAATGTGTATACGTGCGTCTGTGTGTGTGCGTGCGTGCGTGCAGGCTGCAGAGTGAGTCAGGTTGGCTAACTGTCTCAAAGCAGCCCTGCTGTTAGCGGCTGTGCTAGCTAGCTGGCAGCAGATTAATTCCAGAGCTGGAGCTGTTTATGTAACCTGGGGAAGAGCCAGTGAAGCCTTCCAGCAGCTCGCCTGTCTGTCTCTCTGAGAAGACTCTGCCTGTCTGTCTGTCTGTTTGCACGCCTGTCTGACTCACGCTCTCGATCTGTGAGACATCTTCCTGTCCGTCTGTGGCCCTGTCTGTTTCTGTTGCCTTGTTTCCCTGCGTCCCATCTGTAAGTCTGTAGCACTTTCTCCACAGGGGGTGTGGTGAGAGAGTCGACCAGATTTGTTCAGGACCTTGAAACAATTAAGACGTAAGGGGAATGTAGGAGTGTAATGTCAGCTCCGTGGCCAGACTGACACTCAAACCCGCCTCCCCACCCCCAGGCCAGCCCCTGTTCCCCGAACAAGTAGAACAGAGTGTGCTGATTTCTTCATCCAGAAACAGTCCATCTCATCTCCTCTTGTTTCTCTCAGCGGCCAGCGCTGTGGTACACAGCACAGCCTAGCACCGCGCAGTAAACTCTCCCCAGAACGTCTCATCACTGTGAACATTGTGGTCTACTCCCAACTTACTCAATTAATAACAACAGTAGATGTTGTTTTATGTCCCCCCTGCTGTTGCATATTGCACATAACTGGCAGAGAGTCCAACAGAATAGCCTAGAGCTGCGTTTCCAGAAGCATTTGTTCTACAAAATGAAGTAAAAAAAAAAAAAAACATCTCAAATTCCCAGAGTCCAATGTGATTTCCTCAAACTTCTTTTTTTTTGTCAGACCATCCCTAAGTTCTGAACAGTTATGTAAAAGTTAAAAAAGCAGCACATCATTGGAATTTTTTTCTTTCAGAGTTACTTGTTGGTAGCAAGTAAAGCTATCCCCCTACTCAGGGAGAACGGACAGAAATAGCAGAGGAAATCTGCATAATGGAAAGACTGACACATTGTTTGAGATTGGAATAAGCATCAATGGAAGAAAAGAAATGGGAGAAATGGACTCCAGGACCCAAAACAGTGACGAAGACTATGGAAAGGACAACTAATTTAGCTGATGAAACTGAGAGATTAGACTACTAAACTTGTAACTCCCAAACAGAACGCTCTTTTCTTTATATTCTGTGTTGTTTTGCTTTTAGATTTATTTTGTTTTTTTTTACATGCCTCTGTGGTTCATGCATATCCCTTAAATGCAGAAATTAAAGTGAATAAAAGACTAATTGATTTGCAAAACAGCTCTCAGTTATTAACAAATTGATTTATCTGCTAAGTTATTCAGCTGTAATTGACTCCCTTCTGAAAATAAAAATACACACTTGCCTTGTGAAGCTCAGCTGCTTGTCTTCCTGCTTGTGGCATTTTGTTTCTTCCGTCCTGCGCTTCAGAAGTGCAGCTGGCCAATCACAGCCCACACTGAAACAAAACAGAGCGTTGTTTTTCATATTCACGTGAAATCTGGAGCTGTTTACACGCTTTGAGCTGCAGTTTGGGTTTCATTTCATTTCTTAATATCTGGAAGTAAAGTTATGCTCATGTTCACATTTTGTATTTATTGGTTATAGTTCTATATGTTTGAAGTGAGATAAAGTAAGCCATGGTACCTACTCTCTGCAGCAGAGTGCTGCTCTCTTCACTCTGGGACTTGCTGCAACTCGACACCACTGGGACATTGGAAGTGTTAACTGGGATGGTTCTGTGGTTAAGTCATGGTGGTGTAATGTACTGGCCAAGAGCAGTGTGTCAATCAGTCCAGCGGCTAGACGGTTATGCATTGCCGACCCTTTTACATAGTCCAACCTTCCCTGGTGGTTAGTCATTTCAAAAAATGTGCTCAGCTTCAACTGTTGCTATAAACACGTCGGTAGCAACGAGCGGAGCCTGAGAAACTTCTGGGTCAGACAAATTGCTGTGTATTGTATTCAAAGCTTCTCGTAACTTAGCAGCTGCCTAAGCTGCTAAGATGCCGCAGCATGGGGCAAAAGTGCAATGAAGGGCACACTGGTTATGTACATAATGGAGGAAAAAATGGAGTTGGCTGAAGCACCAGGCAGGTGTTGTCATGTAAGTGAACGTTCGTAGATCAGCAGGGCAACTGGGAAGAATGTGAAGTCACTGTTGTCAGCCGTGACTTAACTCTGGGGCACAAGACGGGACAACGGAGCAGGAGGATCAGGGAAGAAGGTGACCTGCAGGTGGTTGCTTGTGTGTGTAGAGCGTAGCGTGGATGTAAGAAGTCAATGAAGCCACTGTGATGTCATCCATTGGTTTGCGGACTGTTATGTAACCTTGAGTTTGGCATTTTGGCCATCGCAATGTTGTTTTTTTTGCAGCGTGAATTGACATATTTGGAAAATAGTTTGGTTACTCAGGTACCATTAGCATAGCAAACGCTAAGTGTCCGGCTTACGCTAGAAGTAGATAGCTAGTTTGGTTAGCAAGGGATGATCGTGATATCCCTAAGTTCACGTTTTGCTTGCAAGATACTGGCTTAAAACAAAATGTAGGGTCATTTTCTCATAGACTACTATCCAGTCAGATTTCTTTTCGCAAACAGTGGAGTCGCCCCTTGCTGGCCATGAGAGAGCACATGGGTGTAAGACACTTGCACATTGACTTCTTTTTTGAGGCCCCTTGTAAACTGTAAAATTACTAATCATTTAATAACATTAACACTATATGAGTGAACTCTCTAGTGTCAATGATATCTGAAAATGTTCCTCTAAAGTGTCCAGAATTTAGATTTTAAAATGTACATCTAAAAGACAAGATTAGTCACATAAGCAAGGCGCCTGAATCATGTTTAACGTTGAAATGATTATAATGCCAAAGTCTCATTTTAGCTCATTTATTTCAAAAACACATTACAATAAATAAAGTATTGAAGATCAAGTAAATGATGACCAACTGCTGGGCTTGTTTGTTGAGAACACACCTGTTTTGCTTTAGGACTGTGGCAGCGGGGTATATGGATAAAGCTGCTGTGTGGTGGGCAGGAATGCAGTGCAGGCAGTAGGGGTGCAGGCAGGCCAAAGCGGCACAGCCAGGGGAACTGTAATCCTGTTAAGAACCCAGCTGTGTCTGACGTCAAACTCATCTAGCCACTAACTAGAGGTGAGGAGCTCTCATTAGGAGGCGAGGAAAGTAGAAAGGACTGTAGACATGTTGCTAACAAGTGACGGCAGAGGAAAACAGATTTTAAGCTCCTAAGTGTTTCTTCTGCCTCACTTCATCTGGGCTACTCTGACAAGGACATGACGCTTTGTGGCTTAATTTGCTGCATCATAGCTTATACAAGAAGCGCTTGGCATTATCGAACATAAACAACCTCTCCCTTTTTATCCTGGAACATGAAAAACCTTGTCATATCCTCTATGATTGTTCTCCCCCTCCTCCCCCCTTGCAGACTGTGAGCACCTGATCCGCAGGATGTTGGTCCTGGATCCATCGAAGCGTCTGTCTGTGGCCCAGATCAAGGAGCACAAGTGGATGGCTCTGTACGCTCCCGTACAGCGGCCTGTTCTGTACCAACAGCCTCTGTCCGCTGAGGGCGAGGTGGGTGTGGGAGAGTACAGCGAACAGGTCCTTCGCCTCATGCACAGCCTTGGCATCGACCAGCACAAGACTGTAGAGGTGAGGACTTGGCCGGCGTTATTTATTCATCAGGGGCATGAAGGGGTGAGGTTTAAAGGTCAGAGCTTCAGACTGTGACGGAGATAACGGTTTTGTTAAGTGCATCCAAGCAGAATGTTGAAGCTGGGTGCACAGCAGTGCAACTGAACCTACGACAAGACAGAAGAAGAAATGTCAGGGAAAGATAGAGCACATTTACTCAAGCACTGATTTGAGGTTCTTGTACTTTTCTTGAGTACACTTGAGTTTTATCCCATTTGATCTTACTATCACTTTGGCTTATACTCAGCTATAATTACCACATACATTGGGAAAAGTGCTTTGAGGGCAAGGTGTTCATGGTAAGGTATGAATAAAAGGTAGAATAAAAACATCATTTTAAACAGATCTGGACCTGGTTAAATGGTGCCCCAGGCAGTTCCCTGACTTGCCTAATGGTACAGTGTACTTCTTGGCAGAGCATGGCGAATAAGGTGCAAATCAGTCAGTGGACCTCTATTATGACAAAAGAGTTTACAAATGGCATCTTAACAGTAAATTCACACACTTATAGTGACATCAAAGCGTTGACACTTGTGTTTTGTTATGATAGTACACAGAGGAAATGCACTACTTGTATTCTATATTAGATTATTTTTGGCATCTCCTATTGTGTTAAAGGTAAATAAAACCACAGTGATTAATGGTTTGGCCCTGATTAAAATATAACCAACTCGGTCATGAATAATTCTGTATCGGTGTAATGAAGAGGCTGTAATTGATATGCTGTATATTCTATGTGCTCCTTCCTTTTAATTCAGTCTGTGTGTTGTATTTCTTATCTACACTCAGCTCTTTAGCTGAACCTAATTTCACACAGGGAGAAGAATTAAAGAATTATGTCAGCGTATCCTAAGAGCTGTCACAGTTAACTCATCCAAAATGGGAGGTGTGCTTCAGTAATGACTTCAATTACAGACACCGCCATTTATGTTGTCTGTCATCCTCCAGTCTCTGCAGAACAAAAGCTACAACCACTTTGCTGCTATCTACTACCTACTGGTGGAGCGGCTCAAGGCCCATCGCTGCAGCTTCCCCGTCGAACAGCGGCTCGACGCCCGCCAGCGACGGCCCAGCACCATCGCCGAACAGACTGTCGTCAAGGTAACCACATGGTGTCACAGCGACGAGGGGGTTCTGAATAATGTGTACAGAGATTACCATCCCGCTCCCTGATCAAAGCTCCGTTATTCACACCTGCACCCATGAACAAACAAACGTCCAGACAGGATCCATTCATTTATCTGCCCAGCCAGGTTCCATCTTCACCTGCGTTTTCAGCTCAGCCTTGATCTCGACACGTCTCACATAGTTACATTATTCATTATTGTCTTTTCTTCGCCCGCCGTCTCTTCTTAGCGACACTTTACAATTTCTCTTTCATTTCCCCGCGCCATCTAGGATCTCTTTAGGATAACAATATCACAATTGCATTATGATCAAGGATGTTGTTAAGTGCAGGCCATGAATTGAAGGTTTTTTGATGTAATGTCAAAGTGTCTGTTTTCTCCGTCTCTGCAGTCGACCAGTGGTTCAGCCCAGGTGGGTTTGCACCCGCAGGGCGTTCGTCTGTTGCGCTCTCCTGCTCTGCCTCAAACCTCCTCCGATGCTTTCACCTTCCCCCAGACTGCCTGTCCCCCGGAGCAGAATTTCATGGTGGAGGACGTCAACACACCCAAAGTAGGTCCAATACCAGTGAAAACAGCTGGAGGCTTCAGGGCGTCTTTTTGTTTGTGTTTGTCCTCTGTCCTCTCACTCATTTCCAGCTTTTTCGGTTATGGAACTTGTAGTTATTACGGTCATTATCAGCTTGCACAACTATGTCCTGAAACATTATCTCGATAAGCTTGACACTGATTCGCTTTGATAAGCATACCCACTCACTGTGAATCACAAATGTCTCTGCACGATTGTGTGTGTGAGTGTGTGTGTACGCCAGACTCCTTTGAGGTTTCAAGCGCTGGCTTGCTCCGTCAACCTGCCAGAGTGCAGCTGACTTGTTCTCTTATGTAAGGACTCAGCCAGCACTCACATCAGACAGGACAGCTGCCTGTCCTGCCAGGCTTACACACACATACACACACACGTACACACACACCAAAATGCTCTCACCCTTTCTCTTTTTATCTGTGCCAACCAGCGACCTTTTCCTCCAGGCCTGTTGCTGAGCTGACCGACTATTACAGAAAACAGACACCAGCGGTCCGAGTTGACAGCCTCACACACCTGCCAGACCACAAACACACACAAACACAGATGCAGCATCATTCTTCAAGATTTCTTTTCCACCCCACCCCCTCTCCTGGCTCCAGTAAAAAGTGATGTGTACATTGTTTTCTATGTGTGTGTGTGTGCGCCATGTGTGTGTGCTAAGCAGAACAGGGACTGAGTGTGCGTTATCTGCGTGAATGGAGCCTGGTTATGTAAGCGGTCCTGTGATGATGATGTGACCTAATGCGAAGCTGAGTGAACACACATGGACAGGAAGCTGCTGCGCTGCTGCAGCGATCTCGCCGCCATGACCTCCTACCCATCAGACAACAGTTCATCTTTTTCTTTTTTAGCTTTTGGCTTTCTTTTCACTTCTCCTACGCCTGTTCCATTTCTTCTCCATTCAGCTTATTCTCTTTCTCCTCTTTTTCATCCTTTAACTTCCCTCTCCCCTGATGACCCCCACCTCTTTTCATCGCCTGTTTCTCAATGTGGTTTTCCCCTCTTGTCCTCAGTGAGTGTGTGTGTGTGAGTGTGTGTCGGTTGAGTAACAGCATTCCAATCCCAGCGCACTACAGAAAGCAGATGGGGAATTGGGCAAAGTTGCTCTTTCTAGACCAACACCAGGCTTTCCGGTTACTGCGGCCACTCATGCAGATGATCTTTGTCTGTGTGTGTGTGTGTTTGAATTTATGTCTGTGTGTGTGTCAGTCACACAGTCCTTTCAGTCAAAGCTCACTTCCTGGCCCTGCATTCTTTCATCCCCACCCTCCACCTCTACGCCAACACACACACACACACACAGGCCTGCATGCTGTAACAAACACACACTCCCAGTATGAGACCAACTGTGCTGAGTGGAGAGAAAACAGAGGGAGGAGAGGAACTAATGGAGCCCTCGTTCTCAGCATGGTGGCCGCTTTTGTGCGTGTTCGCTTGCGTGTGCGCAGCCTAACGCCTGGTTTGACCGACAGTGTGTCCTGGGTCCTGCAGTGAGCGGTTTTCTTCCTGCTACGGCCAGTTTTTAAATCCATCGTTGTCTCTTTCTGTCCCCCTTCCTCCTCATAGGTGAATGGCTGCCTGCTGGACCCCCTGCCTCCCTCCACTGTCCTCCGCAAGTCCTCCACCTCGTCGCCTAGCAACATGATGGAGACGTCTATCGATGAGGGCATCGAAACCGAGGAGCCCGACACAGAGGATGATCCGCCCCACCTGCTCTCAGCCTATCAAACCGCTCGGTTTGGTCAGCGGCGACACACCCTCTCTGAGGTGACCAATCAGCCGGGGCCCTCGAACCAAGGTATGATGTCACCTGATCCAACACACACCTTTAGAGTCTGTCGTGTGCACCGAATGCACAAACAAAGCTGTTTCTTATAAACAGAGAATTCAGATTGCTTACTTCAGTGAGAGTATTAACACCACACTGTGAAATTGTTCTTACGTACAGTACTTGAGTAAATGTGCTAAGTTAGATCCCACCACTGATAAACATGTCTGTCCCACAGGTAAATTATTCACTCTGGGCCATAACCCCTCCATGGGCAGCGTGGATTCAGACATGGGCTACGACATGGGCTCCATGCACAGCGACCTCGGCCTGCTGGAGGATCCGCCCTCACTCAGTGAAGTGGTACCAGGCAACAGCTCCGCCCCCGGTGTCACCCCTACACCTTTCTTGAGCGCTCGGCCCGCCAACCCAGCGATGGCTGTCCTGACCTCCCAGCACAGGGAGACGCACAACCGCTCCCCCATCAGCTTCAGAGAAGGGCGCCGTGCCTCTGACACCTCCCTCACCCAAGGTCAGAGCCACCGCCGTTCATTTTTCTATTTCTCTCCGCCACATGCATTCATTCAGCTCTCTCAAATCACTTCTTTCTAAGCACTCGGACCGCATTGACTTTATAATGGTTTAAGCATCTTCCTCGATTAACCCTGGCGCTCAATCTTAAGGTCGACCTTAATATGCACAAGGCCATTCTCATCTCAATAGAAACGTTCACTGCTGTTATGCAGCATTCACATTCAGTGCAGTTAAATGGATGAGAAAACAAAGAACAACGGAGAGCTCTTCGTCATATCTGCAATAGACAAATTGGCCTTAAAGGGGAACTGCAACAACCTGCATACATGGGGGGAGAAAAAGCTGAATAAAGCCTTTTTGACTCCTGTCTGATGTGTAAAGAATTACCTCAAGTGATATCACTTGACTCAGAAGAGAGGAAGGGGGTCGACCGTCCCGCTTGGTACCCAGTGTTCGAAGAAAACGCAGAAAAAGTGCCCTCCTTGATGCTTCTATTGTAGACAAAACATGATGAAGGGCCCTCTAGGGTGGCCTGACATGGAGGATTACGTGATAAAGTGCACTCCAGGATGGAGAAAACATGATGTAGAGCCACAAAGGCTGCTCTACATGCTAAAATGCATGTTAGTGCCCCGAAAGCATACGTCTGATGCACTTTTTTTAAATTTAATATTCTCCCGCTGCTCCTCGACTGCACTTGAGTCAGAATCACTTGAATCTGAGGATTACAAGTCCGAATTTGAAAAAATAAAGAAGCGAGCTTACCAGACGTCAGTAGCTTGTTCCTTGGCTTGATAGAGGCCAAAAGCTACATTAGCCTCCAGTAGCACAACACACCAGAACCTCTGAACAACCTGTCGGCGGTTGAGTTGATTGTGGGTAATGTAGGCGCCAGGTTTTGACAAAGAACCTGTGAAATGAAAAAGACTATCTTTTATTTTCATACTTTTTAAGTTACAGGATGAAAAATAGGAGACATTTTCATACTTTTTTTCGTTTAAACAGTCCATCATGAGTCTGACTTTACTGTTACTGGTGCTAAATCAGTGCTGTACACTATAATGAAATACAGCGACACAGATATTTAGACATCTCTTCTCGTCCCTATTGCGCAGTTTACACAACTGAATGCATCGAGTTCAGACGCGCTCCTGAGAGATTGCTGAAAGATACTCGATGACACAGAGAAAATCACTGTCTGAAGTGGAAGTGAACGAGACAGGTTGAAAAACGCTTTGAAATCACCGACCACTCGTATATAAGTGTCAATTAGATGACACGTCTCCTAAGAGCCCAGTCGCTACGA
>CAFUXE010000204.1:144937-185531 GCA_903364295.1 Serranus cabrilla
CTTCCTGTTCAACACCTCCTGCTCTGGTACTAAAAAAAAAACAAATAATATTTGAATAGTGCAACCTAGCAGCAAATTTCCCTAAAAGACAGCAGCATTTTCCAGTTAAACGTAGTTATTTATAGTATGTATTCAGTGCCATTGTCTGCCATTGAGACCTTCAGCGGGCTGTCTGTCACAGACACCCTTGGGGGAAGAGACAGAGAAAAGAAAGCTGGTACGAGGACAGACAGTGGTGATCTTTTTTTTCCAATAAAATATCACAATATCAGAGGCCTATTCACTCATCAGGCCAAAGTATACTGTAATGACATCAATGGTTGCCACGACAACAGGAGGAGGGCGGATGACAACATCCTACTGCGTATTTTTTAGAGCAGGAGATCACAGCACTCAGGATTAGAGCTGCACAAGATAAATAAATAAATGTAAAAAAAAAAGAAGAGGGCTGGGAGACAAATGCTCGAGCTGTGAATGCAAAGAGGGGGAAAAAATTAACTTTTGTACAAAGCTGCACCGTTTTGGATGTGCAATGCATGAAAACAAATATTGAAAACAATGCAAAGCCCAGTGAAGCATGCAAGCTGATTTTTTTCTTAAATGAAATCAGCTTTTCACTGAAGGTCACACTGCACTCATACTGGTGTCCCCCATTATTCAGCTTCCGTCCCATGTCTCCAAATACACGCCGAACACATGCTGGCCAGCAGATGGACAGAGTCTGAAATCCCAGTACAGATGACCCAGTAGTGCCTGGAAGAATCTGCTCCTGCAGACTCTGGGCTGGATGTTACAGCCGAGCGATCCTCGTGTTTCCTGTGATATTATCTCAAGTTTGTACGGTTTTATAAACCTGTACAGAACAATAAAAAGAGGAGGGGGGGGGCTCAAGTGACAAGGTGACTTAAGGAAAATGAGTGGGCCAGCGCTCCTCTTCTTCCCGGCTGATGTTTGTCATTTGTCACCCTGAGAGTATCTGACCTCACTGTGTGTGTGTGTGTGTGCTGTGCCGTGCTGTGTGGGGGCTTTGCTTGACTCCTTTCATTATAAATGACACAGTCCTGGGAGGCAGCTGCATTGACGTCAGGGCTCTCAGCGCTGTCAAGGGCTCTGGCTGCTGAAAATCCCCCCAAATAACAGGATCTAAATAGAAAGAAATAGGTTGCTGCCGTTTCATTACTGCCTCGTGAACTCAAGTGGATTTAGGGGGTACGGATTAGCCCTCGCCCTCAAGTAATCGTGTTTTAATGAACATTTTCAGTCGGAGGGAAAAATTGGAGTTCAAAGCTTTGGCATGCTCCTCCTGCATCTAGATCACCAGCTTTAAAAAAAAAAAACTCGTGGAATAAAGGAAAAGCCAAAGTATGGTTTGGTTATCAGTCTCAGAGGTTCCATCGACCATCAATCCTCCTCCTTCTTCGCATAAAGCTCTCAAGGTGGTCTCGCTGTAGCAGAATGTGCTGACACACAGCAGCTGCACAGACCTGTGCATCACTGTATATGTGCATAATGTGCTCTGGTGATGAGGTATATACAGTGGAAGGGCCGGGTGGAGGATTGGGAGGGCAACGTGGCTCGGAGCAGGGCTGGTGGGAGATTTGAAGAGATTAAAAAAAGAGAGGTTGAGATCCTCATAAAGATCTCTGCCATGTGATTTATGGCACTAATCCTCTCTGTTGATTGCTCATTTGGAATTAACAGAACGATGTCTGCTGCATGTAGCAAAAAATAAAGTACAGCTCAAGATGCTGTTGCTTAAAGTCCTTGAAAACTTATGCCAAAGCCAGATGTAAACATGTTTTTCGCACTCCTCGAGAAAGACAAATATCTCTCTGGACCAGCCCTTATTTTGCAGCGCTGCTCTCCCCAGCAGTAGTCAGGGCGAGGGCAGGTGTCAGCTGCAGATCTGCCCTGCCCTGCTCTGCATGGTTCCCTGTGGCCACAACAACCCCCAGGACCCGCACTTTCATCTCCACAGCAGCTGTCTACCAGGTTAGAGCTGACCAAATATGAGAGCAGGAACATGTGAAATTAATACCAGATTTTCTTGAGTTGAAGCTGCACTTCACGCTCTAAAGGATGTTGTTACGAAGCCGACAAAGCCTGTTTACCATTCATGGACTTCAGGTTTTCAGCATAAAGTCACAGAGGATATAATTAGTCTTTTTTCGAGACTGAACAACTTTGATACTTGATGGTCCAGCGAGACCAAAAATCGAGCTTTTCTTCCATTGCATAAACACAATGTTTGCTGAAAGCACATCATCAGAAACCCATCATCCCCAATCATGGAGCTTGGGGGTGGCATCATCCTGCTTTGGGAACGCTTCTCGGCAGCAGTCCCTGGAAGGCTTGTGAAGATTGAGGAGAAAATGAACGCAATAAAAGGCAGAGAAATCCTCAAGGAAACTCTGCTGCAGTCTGCAAGAGAACTGTGACTGGGGAAATTTACTTCCCAGCAAGAAAACCAGCCCAACAGGAATGGCTTCGATACAAAGATACGTTCTGGACTTCAGACCTTAAGCCAGTCCAGAACTTTTGCCAGGATTTACAATTTGCTCGTGGTCACCGTGCAGCGGTGCAGCATTACAAAGCACCAAAGGAGACTTTTGTCTACAAATACTGACATGAAGAGGGTGGATATTTGTGATTAATCATTTTCGAGCTGAAGTCTGGCTTCAACCCATCTTTTACTTCTTAACAGACATTACAGCATCTTTCAGTCAAACATCTACTGACATTTCAATGGTTGTCAAGCACAACACAAACAACATAAAACACCACTGTCCTAAGCGTATACACAGAGAAAGTTCTGTTACTTTAATCTTTTATTCGTTAACTAAGGATTCATCTACTTTTCCACTGAGGTCTTCAACTCCTTTAGGCACATTCACTTAGCTGATACTTCAACACTGACTCAGCAGCTTAAGGAAATAAGCCAAAACTTTGTCAGAATTGATGTTTTCAGCTGTTTTGATGTCCTCATAACAAAACATATACAATATGTATGATAATCCATTTAACTGTGACAATAAAGCATCTTTTGTGGATCAAAAAACAACTTGGTCAATGATCTAATGTGATTACAAGCTATCATGAAATTACTAGTGAAATATACAGTGCCTATAAAAAGTAATGTGGTTGTTTTGATAACTTCCCATAGCTTGTCCATCATGCAGCAAATTAGCAATTACAGTGACAAGAGGCCTTTATGTACTCGAGCAGTAACTAGTTATAAAAGCAAGCTACACCGGTTCCTTTGTGTTACTTTATTCGGATCAAGATACAGTAGTACAGCATCCCAATTGTGGAGAGAATTCAAAATAAAAATAAAAGCACAGTCTTTGTGATACAGGACAATCAACAATCAAGGTTTATTCAAGAACAAAATGAGAGGGCAGGGGGGAGGAGAAGGGACAGCGGGAGTAGTTCAGGGAAAGACAGAAGTTTCTTTTATCAACACAGACGATACATTTATTCAACCCGCCCATAACCACCCCAGCTCCCACCCCATAATAAAACATTATGCAGCCTTACGTACACATGCTCCATGTCCCCCATCCCACTTTCTTTGAAAGCATGCACTTGTTCTCCATCGTGTAGAAATTTGTAAGCAAGAATCCTTGATTGGCTCTTTACGTTCGCTGACGTTATGCTTTTAAATCTCATGCACGGTGGAGAACGTAGCATGGATTTAAGGGGAAATTGGATGGCTCTCGGACACGAGGAGTGCCAGGGTTTTGTTAATCCCAAACCAATCATAGCCGTTGTCAATTAAATTTAACCATCCCATCAACGTCCAAGGAATAAAGTGTCCCTCACAGAAAAAGAACAATGTCTCTTAACAGAACAGGACAGGTGAAATCCGTTTACCCAGGCATACTAAAAGAAAACACCACTGCTTATTGAAGTCATTGGCACAAAGATTAAGAGCAATGCCGAGAACATGTTGCAGAAAATCACAACTGACTACTTCCCACCCTAGCACATCAACAAAAATCTGAGGATTTGGAGGAGGGACAATTATGAGCAACACTTTACGACCGAGCTGGTCCCTGTTACAGAGGGCCGAGGTAATTCATTTGTTTGACCAATTCAATCTGTGTTGCTGCAGAGAACAAACAGTGCACAGGGGCATGGTAGCCTGGTAGATAGAGATGGCAAAAGACACTATTTGAGATTGATTAGCACATGCAATCATTGAGAGAGTTCATCAGATTACATGCAGTAATGGACACCCCATTATTTCTTTGTCGAGAACAACCCTGTGAAGCATTAACGAGACACAACAGGTTTGGTCCGGTGGAAAAAAGAAAGAGGTCCTGGTAGACCTGCACAGACTTTTCAATCACTTCTCTAGAGAGCCGCAGCCGTGACTCGGAGAGGAGAGGGCTGGCTTTGGAGGAAGCTCTGCAAAATAAACAGCTTTCTGTACCATCTGCTGCTCAAAGTTTGTGTCTAGCGTTGGGAGAAAAGCGCAGCAGCACAGAGAGCTAGCACAGCGCTAGGTGCTAGGTAGCGAACATAGACATGTGGTAAGCTGCATCCACTTTGGCTACAGTACAACAGTGGCGGAGGATGTAAAAGGGAGGAATGTGAGAGGGGGGTTCTGGTTAGCGATGCCTAGCTAGTACAGTAGCACATTAGTCAGCATGCACCACTTAATGCAATTTCATCACTTTGCCTTTTGTTGAAGCACCCATTTACAGCAACGAGAAAGTTAAAGAAGAAGCCTGTGCTATGCCTGGACATTGTCCACCACTGGACAGTAGACAAAAGGAATAAAAGGATAAAACAATTGTTAACAGCTTTCTCTATACATTTACCAGTTGTTCCTGAACATCAATAAATATCTTGTAAAAGTGTTTTGTTGTTGTCTCGGGTGGTTGTCTGGTTAGGCCATGATGGGTTGGTTATGCTAGGGCCAGAACTGTGTAAGGAGGAGAAAATGCTTGTCAAAAACAATTCTCGTCATTTAAAGTCTAGATGTACTGATACAAAAAGAGGTCAATGCTTACCACCGATAGCCTCCTGGGCAAAATACTTGACATCCATGTCTGTGTCTGTTGCCAGCTTCTCCAGCACTGGCTTCACCTCTGTCTGAAGAGCACTTCAGGACAAAGGGGATGAAAATCATTAATCGAATTCTCAAAGCTGGTTCTTCATTTCAGTTCAGTTATTTTTAGTCATATGTAGGATAACACGGGGTCAATAGTACAAAGAAATGTGTTTGACGAGCAAACAGGTCAACTCAGCAATAACAGTTTGCTGAGCTGACTGAGCTCTCGCTGGTGCGGCCATCTTGTGCTGCAACCAGATTTACGGCTCTCATGAACCAATGCGATACGAAATCAGTGTGATAGCACATATATGTTGCTGTGGTGAGATTACATCCGATGTCAGAATTATAACATACTTGCTGTCGAGGACGGGGCCGATCTTCTGAAGGGATTTGGCCACGTTGAAGCGGACGTTAGCCACCTGGTCATTTGACATCTTGAGGACCACTGGTAGCATCTGCTTAGTGGTGATGTCCTGGCCACATGCCTCTGACAAAGCCTGAGACACATAATACAGATGGTCATTGACAGTAAACATTTACAAATAATGGACATACACACAAAAAAGGAAAGAGGAGTTTCAGACCCTGATGGATGTGAAAATCTAAACATGAGAGCAAGTTAGAGGGAGATGAAGCCGTTGACTCACGTTGATGCAGAATAAAGTGGTCATCCTGTGGAGGTAATTGGGGTCGTTGGCCATGCCCAGCACTTTGGGCACGATGGTGTTCTGAGCCCACTCAGCTCCAAACTTCTCCACCAGCTTCATGAGGTTACAGGTGGCTGCCTCACGGATGGCGTACACTAGAGAATTATAACATTCTGTATGAATGTATGTTTGATTTTGCAGCCTTGACGGTGGATGAAACATTGCTTAGGTTAGGTCTTGACAGCACCTGGTTGTTGCCCAACATCCTTCCGGATCATACTCTTTATATGCTTTACAGATTGCATTAGGCTATACAAGTGAAGTGTCCGTTCAATACAAGTTTAAAGCCTTCGGTAGTGCTGCTTGCAGCTTTCTCTAGAAACCGCTCATCCACACAACTGCACACTCAATACTGCGTATCCTTGGGTCCTGAGTAACACACCTGTTATGACATAGCTGTGTCCCAGAACAATGCTAGAGTATATGCGTCGCTTGCTAACTGCTAGGTATTTGGGACCAGGCTATTTCAGAGAGCAACAGCATTCATTCTGAAAGTGCAGATGCTTAAAATGTTTGCGTTCGCTACAACAAGACTCCAGTCTCGCTTTATTAATCTGATCTTGAACGTACTTTAGCAAGCGACAGAAGACCCATAGACATTCCTTTCATTTAAATTACATAAATAATATTTGACTTAATTCACATAATGTATTGATAAGATGGACATTTTTCACAGTGGATTTACCCAGTTTACTGAGTAAAGTCAGTATTGACTCAGGCATTTCCAAGTATAAGTTAGATAAACACCAGAAATCCTGTTTCTGTGAAACATTAAGAAGATACAAAAAGATGTCTTTGTTAATACAGAGTTATAGAGTTAGTGAGGGAAAGATTCCGGGCTGATTTCTGCCGTCCTGTCTTTCTTTGAAGGGCTTACGTAAGGGTGGCACAGCCCTAACCCCAGCCACAGCCAAACACACACACACACACATATGTACGGAAACTCACACCAGCAGCATTCCAATGATGTAACCCAGTTGGCCCTTTGTCCTCAATAGCGAGCGTGTGTGTCTCTCTAATTGGAAAACTTGATGTGAAGAGAACACTATATACACCAAGTGAAAAATTTATGCAAAAGACAATGTTCCCGGTTATAAAACGGAGCAGGGAGTGTTGTGTAGCTCTGCGGGTACACAGCTCTTCAAGGAAATCAAATACGGGTGATCGTCTCACCCAACGGTTTAAACTGCTGGGTCGAGAGAAGGACCCAGGGCAAACCAGCTCAGACATAAACTGACCAACAGAATGACCTACTGTGATTTCTAACTCCATTACGTACAGTATAAATCCACAGCATGAACTGCAGGTTATAGCCCACCAGAACAAGGCTGAACTAAGTCGGTTACATAATACGTAGAGAAAGTATGACAGAGCGCAACAGAGTAGCATAACTGTCCCATGGTGACACAAATACAGGCTCCAGTGACACAAATTCTGATGACAACTTGTCAAAAACATTGCACGGCAGGATGTAGTGGTCTTTCACATTCCCCTTCCCATACTGAAGTTAGAGTATTCCCTTTATGGGGTTAGAAAGGAGAGGCTCTTATTATTATTAGCATTTAAGGATTCGACCGAGTAACGAGTAACGGTTTTCTTCTGAAGTGCGAGCAAGAGATGAATCTGTTGGTGTTGGGGGAACACACCTGTGCGAATACATCAGAAACTGCCAGTTGGATTTTTTTTTTTATCATATCGCCCAAGCCCATGGGTATATGATGTAGAGCTGAAGAGTGCCACTTTCCACACTTCACCTTGATTTTTTTCAGTAATAATGCTGCATCAGAGCGAAAGAGTGAGCTGTCGGCCGATTGGTCAGGTGTGATAGAGCAGTGATGCTTTTAGATATGGAAAAAAGAGGATATGTAGTCGAAGACATTGAAAGTCAAACAGAAGAGTGCTGACATCTAATGCAACATTGCCCAAGTGTGTAATGAAAACAAGCAGTGGCAAATAAAATGATCATAACTGGAAAATGTAGAGACCATGCATCTGAGGGTCCCATTCAGGAAGTTGGTTTGGAAATTCAGTGATTTTTGGTAGGTTACTGTGTTACAGGGATGCCACGATAGGGACATTTTCCACCTGGTTAATAAAACTGTAACAACACAAGTGTTACAGACAACAATTGACATTTTTACTAGATAAGATATTCACTCAATATCAGTAGATCACTTAGTTCTTTACCGTTAGATCTTCCCTTACTTTGAACAAAACGAAAGCGTCACCATTGTTTTTTTTAATGAAAAGGACATCGCCGTGTCAGTGAACGCTGCTTACCCGTGTCACCTGATAATGAAATTGGATTCTTGCTACTCTCCTCTGTCACAGCACAGACAATTAGGTTATTGCCTAGTTGTAATGTCTGTCATCCAGCTAACTATTGAAAACGCCCTCAGTATTTTACAAGGTGAGTTTCATTTATTTCAGGGACTGTGGGCACAGATAAGAAAAAAAGAACTAAATGGGTTTTATTTTTATAAAAAAGAAAAGTTAAAATAATTGCATGGGCAGTAGGCAAGTAATGTACACAATGTGCAGCCATGTAAACATGTATAACACCAGTATCACCTACTATTAAAACATTAAGCCTATTGTGTTGCAAGAACAAATACAACTAGGAAACAAGGACACACATTTGGACTAACTGAATGTATAGAATTTGACTCATATTGCCCAAAGGCATCTTATCAAATCATCTGTTAAGTCAACCATTGGTAGAATGCATGTTATAAGTCAAGTCTTGCACAATAAGTTTTTATTCAAGAGTTCAATTCCTTTAGCTAACAGGAGTGTCTTACCGTGATCAATCAGCCAGGCCATACAAAGAGTGTTGAGCTTCTCGTCGAAGAATTCCACTCCCTGCGAAAAGACAGACACTGTCACATCAAGTCTGTCTGCACACTGTTAATATTTCTGTTAGCAGTTAAAAAGACCTTTAAAATATATTCTATTTGGGTATCATCTGTGTTTCTAGACTCCATGACTCACCAGTTGTCCTGCCAACAGGGGCATGTATTCTATGATGGCGAGGCGGACCCTCCACTTTGCGTCCTCTGCCAGCTCCACAATGGCCGGCAGCAGTGACTGTGAGAGCTGACGGATGCCAATCACCTCGTTCACACAGTCTAGGTTGGAGATGATGTTGAGACGCACCTCGGGGCACTGTGACAGAAAAATTATTGCGATGAGCAAGGAAAGCGTATGGCAGCATGCCTTCATCACAACAAAGTTTTTAGATATTAAACAAACATAAAAAAAAAGCCAGCAAGTCTGAAACGCAAGATCCAGTGGAATTATCATAGCTAAAGGGTCTAAAGATGGTTATTATTAGGATCTGTATGTACCATATGGAGCCATTATATTACAGGAGTTATGATATAGAACCTGCATTGTTATCCAATTATAGACCAATGCATGTTGCAACATGTTATCAATCTGTGAAGACTTTTGAGTAGTAGAAGCAGTTTTTGCTGATGTTTGTTCATTGACAACTCGTTGTAGGAAGAATCCAACATGACAGTAACGCCCTCTTTATTGTCAGGCTTCATTACAGTGTCTTTGTTGTTTAGAAGGTCGTTTCATTCCAAGTCAAATCTAATAGGACAGACTCTTGATCTTTAAAGTAGGGCAAACAATCAAAGGGGTGGGACTAAAATTATTGGGAGGGACACTTGTCTCTTATGGCTATCTGAGTGTTAACACCCAGTTTAGGTGTGGTGTACACTTGTTAATTGTCTTGAATATATTTACATTGAATGAAATGCAAACCCCTATAGACATGGCTTGCTTTGATGATGTCCAGCCCATTTTCCTACTTATGAACATATTAGACCAATAGTTTTTCTCAAACCTGATGCAATCTAAATGTAAAATGTTTTAGCTTTATACTGAACTCTAACACTGATTTTACTCTCAAGTGTGCAGGATTCTTGGCTCTGGCCAAGCCACTTCAGTCACTATAAACAAAGTAGACTTCCAAGTAGTTTTGTCTCGAATAGTGTTGCCCAGGTTTATATCTTAAAGCCTTAGATGGAGATCTACTTTAGTTCAAATTCTGTACGGGATATTAACAACTGGAACAGCTAACCAAAACTATTTACTCACATATTCCAAAAAACAGAAGCTCTAGACTGCACAATGACTTGACACTTTGAGTCAGGCTCTTTAACTAAGTGGAAAGAGAGAAGTGGCCAAATAAGGCACGTTAACTGTTTGAATTAATTCAGCTTTTAAATGAATGGCATGCCTGCATTCTCCATCTTGCTCCCTTTAAACTGTCGTCCACCTTGAATCATAGAAATTTGCAAGTCAAAGCTGTCAGTTTGGACATAAATCTAATTAGACACTCTTGGTCTTGCGTTTGTGCTGCGACGAAATGGGGCCATCTTTAAATAGGACTAAAGAAAGCAGTGGAGGAACTGACAGCCTCAAGCCTTCCAAAACATTTATATACATTTGTGTCTAACCTGCCAAACTCTTGCCCAATCTCAATATGCAAATGTATGTCATGGAAATGTATTCATAGGACAAGATGTGACTGGGCACTGTTGTTCTCGATGAACCTGTTACGTTAGCTGATGAATGTCCTTGTACATTCTTCCTCTAAATCCCTGCCCATTGTAACTTTATGCAGACTCCAATTTTGTTACTGAAACAGCTCCAGGAACAAATCATTCAAAGGTATGTCTTACCCAGACAGTTACAAAAATAACTGAAATGAAAAGTAGACAGACTGATGAAAGGATTTGTCCAATTTTATAACTAAACTATTCTACATAACCAGCTGGAACCAGAGCCCTGCTCGACTTACATTTATATACTCACTATGTGCATTAAATTGAAATTTAAGGTAAATCTAAAATTTAAACATTTGTCTGCACTGAAGGCTGTGCCATCTAGTCTTAAACCATTAAGGTTATTGGTGTTATGGCCCGTCAACTGAATGTTCGGATGTTAAATTATTTATTAAAAAGATATGCAACATGGTATGAAGTGTGATATAACTGTCACACTAAAGCCATATGGTAAGTTTTTCCCATTTCGCCAATCCTGTGTGCGATTTGATAAGAATCGTGACACCTTGTTTACATACAATTAACATGCAGGAGCTCATCTAGTTGAATCGTGTCCAGCTTTTCATTATGCTTCCCTCTAGATGCAGCCATTCGCTCTTATTCTAAGGACTCGGTCTGGCTGCCAACTGCATGAATCATCCTCCTACCCAGCCAGGTGGCAGCCAGGTACATCTGGTGGCTGCGGCTAAGTGGCTTTAACCTGTCTCAGACGTGCTGATCACTAAAGGTCAAAACGTTGGTCAAACTCAGGTGCTTCACAGGACGCCTTCGTTTTGAATGTTACCAAACTAAGCACTGCCTTGAAGATTTCTAAGGCCAGCTGTGTAAAATATAAAAGAGAAATCGAGACACACGATTACAAGTCTGCATTTCCTTTACCTCGTCCTTGAGCTGAGCCAGGAAGAGAGGCAGTAAGTGCTCTATTGTGTTGTCCTTGCCCAGGATGGTCGAAAGGCCCATAATGACGGAGGCCAGGGCTGACTTCACATGTTGGTTGGTGTCTGAAACAAGTTCCTGGTCAGAGACGGGACACAGAGGAGACAGAGAGATCAGCACAAACAAACAGTTAAGACAGAAAGTACGTAAATAAACATCAAGACTGCTGCTATGGGTCATATTCACAACACACTACAGAGGTAGGCTATAATCCACTTGTGTGTAAATACGCAGCAAAGAAGACATAATACCAGTGCAGACAAACAGTCATTTCTGTTAACTACTGTGGGTGGAATAAATTAAAATATGATGTAGACAGAAACAGAAATGGCATAATATAATTAAGGGACATAGAAATCACCTATTATCCTGTCATGCCCACTGATTATATAAAATATAAGTGATCAGACCAGGGCTTACCATAAGCGCCGACTGCCTCACACTGTAATTTAACAGTTTAAAATATCTTAAATGATTTTGTATTCCTTTTGCAATTGACTGATTATGTAAACTAATGTCAGATGCCCCAGATCATATTTAAAATTAAAATATGATGTCATGGAGCATACTGCAGTAATGGTCATGTACACGTCTTTCCACATCATACATTTTAGGATTTATATTCTGGTTATCCTGTCATTGAGTCACTTTCTCCCACTTTGTGTGGAACAAAGTGAATTGTTTCTTAAATCATACATGCTTACCGCCCACGGGTGTGGAGTATATCAATGGAGAACAAAAGGGAGACGAAAAGATGCCACCCAAAAGGAAGCTTGAGCGTAGCGCTAATCATCAGACTGACAGGCTTCTGACAGAAGAAAACTGTCGTATTCACTGATCTTAATTAAGATCGGTTATATGCCCCTAGACCTGTCGAGCTGGCTGCTTTTTACCCTTAAACTAATGACTCCATATCCCTTTGAAAGTCCATGTTTAACAATATCACACGGAAGCTCATAGTAGAAAGAAACACGTAAGGACTGAAGTACTTTCTACGGATTCTCAGGTTGTTTGTTAGTACCTGTATAGCTTTGTTCCAGTCAACAGGATAAGCACAATGACTGATTATAAAGTACAGATCAATATCACAGTCTATACATACAGGAATTTTACTGCAGGTCTACCTACACTGGCACTACCGTTAGAAAATAAAAAATAATCAACTGGCAATGATATACAATTTTTTTTATCAGTTGTACTATGGCTGAACTGGTTGTTGAACAAAAAAACAACAGTGCCACCTGCTGTTCAATATTTGACCAGCACAGGCGAACAGACATAAAATGTCTTGCTGCCTTTTGCAACAACCAACCACATAAGAAGCACACTTAATTGCTGTTAATCTCTGCTTTCTTAAGTATGTATCTTTACTTTGATCAAGAGCATCAAAGTGAACACACAGATCATAAAACTAGAGCAGAGGAAAAATATATATTCCCGCTAATTTAAAATATGCTGATGCTTCCAAAATCATTACTAGAGTATTTATTTACAACTTTGTTCTAATTTTCATAGTTTTAGTCAGTTAAAATATTTTACTCAACAACTGCTGAGATCTGGGGAAATGAATAAGGGCAAGCAATACACAGCGGCTTTAAAATTTTACAGCGCAGGTTTCTGACCGCACTCCTTACTAAGCAAAGTGAGTTCACTGTTTTTCTATGCAACTGACAACTGTTCCAGATATTTTTAGTTTACACTCATTAGTTTCATATCTGTATGAGTGGTTACTATGACGTAGTTAAACTCAGGGTGTTGCTTGCACTGTTGGACTAATGTTCAACTGAGATCTCACTAATTGGGTTGTTAAATAAAATATTAACGGTAACAAATGGAGTAATGGCCAACATTATTAAAAAAATAAGACCCAAGTAGTAAAAACAAAGCAGTTTTCACTTAGGCAGACATCACAACACCACGTCTGCATGACCGCTTTGGGGAAGATTATAATAAGACAAGCCTTTTGTTGTTTTCTGCACTTTATAACACGTCAAAATATTTTTTGTTCAACTGAGAAGCGAAGCAGCAGAGAAATTTCACATTATTGCTGACAGAAAAGTTCATTTCTTACCTTGACACAGGGCAGAATGTGAGTCATGATGATTTGCTCGCGATTGTCCTCTGGGAGGTTCTCGCAGAACTCTAACAAAAAGGAGACAAGTACACCGTCAATAGAATATCAAACAGACTGGATAGGAAACTGAGACAAGTTGTTCAATATTGCCCATTAAATACCCTCAGGTATTCAGGCATTAATCACTGTATCCAGGAACTGACCTTTGACTTTGTTGGCTGCAGCAGCACGAACCTCGGCTTCACAGTCCTTCAGAAGATTCTGGAAGGCCGGGACCAGATCGTTCTTGGTGATCTCTGGTCCCACTGCTTTCTGGAGCTGTATTCAGAGAGAAATCAACATGTCTTAATATCCAAGTATGCATGTCGTGAAAGTGCTAATACAAAAAGACATGGAAGAATTTTTTGAGGGGAATCAAGAGTAAAACCAGGTAATACAAATTATTACAGGACACATACTATGATGACCAATCAATTATAATGTTGGTTGTCATTTACGATTTCAAATTGAAAATAAAAAATGCATTCTAACAGCCTGGTTAAGCATAATAACTAAGAGAGCCCCAGTTGCAGATACTCTCCTTCAACTTTAAATAGGCTAGTGTGTCAGAAAAATCTTGCAGCAGTTTTTTTTTTTTTTAACAGCCTGCAACTACAAAGCGTCATGGATACATTTTGGTGCCAATATCAAGCCTGAAGGTATAGCAAGTAGTTTATTTGTACCAAACTGTCACAGTCTCTGGGCCATGGTCAGTTGCACATAGAATACAGGCCATACAGATTGATGAATGAAATACGGAACCAAAATTCACAAGCAAATGTTCGGTAAGGAAAACTCTAGCTGTACGCTGTTTGCAATATGTGCTGAGGATAGTAAAACAAGTGGATTCGTCACACCATGGTGAGCTCAGATGAAAGTCAGTAGCTGGAAGACCCGTCTCAAGGTTCCAGGGCAGTTACAAAAATGTGTTGGTGCCACGGCTGTAAGTTTTGTGACTGGAAACATATCAAAGGCGCCAATGCACATCAATGATGTCACCCAGAAGTGCTGATGAAGTTTGGGTTCATTGAAGGTTTAAATAAAGCCAAGGTGGAACTAATAAAATACAATCATAATGTACAAGTCTTACTTTTTATTATTCTATTTATTTTGGTAATAGGCACCCTTTTCTTTTAGTTTTACAGTTCTTGTACAGTGCAGTACATAAATGTGACTAATACATTACAGTAGCTTACCAAAGAATCACTACTTCAGTCCCCAAGACTTGTACCATCACTATAGAAATACAATATTTACTTTGCTTTTGTATTCCAAATATTCTGTGGCTGTGGGAAATTCAGAACAATGACGAATGCTCAAAGCTCAGATTTTATATACGATGCATAAGACATGAAAGCTACCAACATATGCTCCTGCCAGATTAATGTACCCATTTTAAAGGAATGGGAGCCAGCAACGGCTGCTTACCTCAGAGAACTTGTCAGCGACCATGTAGCGAACCCTCCAGGATTTGTCTTCTGCTGCTTGGCGAAGGGTTGGCATCACCAGGGTCTCAAGGTCCTCCTGAGGTAGCAGGGTGGCAATGCTGACACAAGCCTCCACGGCAAGCAGCCGCACGGAGTCCTGATGGAGAAAGGTAATGGGATCAGTTTGGCCATCTCTGAGTTTAAAAGCCAGAAAGGATGCAGAACACAGAGTGCAACAGCAGTTTGGGTTGAGAAGAAGAAAGACGCATGTTCATACCTGCTCATCAGAGGCCAGAGCAGTGAAGAGGGAAATTATGTCACTTTTTACATAATCCAGCTCCAGGACTTTGGCAAACTCCCCGAGTTTAGACGCTGCAGCACGTCGCACCATGGGAGTGTCATCTGAGCACAAGGTTCGAAAATGCCTAGCAAGAACCACAAACAGAAATTTTATCAGTTAAACTGACTTACCAACGGAGTTAGAGGCCTATTAACCATCACCTCAGGTACGCATTATATCAAACATACAACTGCAAATAAAGATGTACTTACTGGCGGATCTCGGCCTTGACAGTGCTGGAGACACGAGGATAACAGACACTAAAGAGGCCACAGGCAGATGTGCGAGAAGTGAACCAGTCACCGCTGGCCAGCCGCTTGACCAAAGGCTCAAAATGCACCTCCAGGTCAACTGGAGAGTGCTCCTGAGAGATCTTCCGCAGGGACTCCACTGCTTTATCTCTGACTACTGTCTCCTCCACTGTAGCAAGGCTCTCCAGGGGAGGCTGTGCATCAAGAAGGATTAAGATTAGATGCAGTTATTGTGTTTCAACTATTCAAATAGCAGGACATATGACAACAACATGTAATATTTAGTATTTTAATGTATATATAAAGGCAGAGGACAATTTCAAGTACAACATTATACACTCTTCCTAGACAATGTCACAATGTTTTGGTTTAGGCAATCTAAAGGTGGGCACCTTGGTCGGTATAGGATTTTAAAAAAACAAACCTTAATGTCTATATAGAATACAAATAGGCAAGGGTTTAATCTGTCCATGTCACTAAGGTAGAGAGTCAAGTTTCTGAAATGCCCATAACTTAATAATGCAGCCTTTTAGTTATCGTTTTAATCAACAACTCCCCTACCCAATAATAAAATCCTTAAAAAACAAACAAACAAACATGTCTGCGAGCCACAGCCTGATATCTAAATCAATTTTCCAGTGACTTACCAAGAGACAGTGGACGTACTCTGGCCCGCCCACCAACATAGTGAAATTGCCAAGCTGCTCAGCCAATGCCAAGAGCACCTCATCTTCATCATAAATGGTGTCTGAGGGATTACAAGATTAATGAAAAACTTGTGAGAACAAACATTTGAGGTCTGAAAATGCAACACAATGACTGACAATTGTGGCTACAGCTTGGAGTGGTTTAAAGTACAACACAGTCAGCATGTCTCCATGTGACAACCTTTTAGAAATAACAGAAGTCACAACTGCTGTGTCAAACATCAGGTGTTTTTAATGAGTAACATGATTCACTTATTACCTGTGAGGAAAGGTAGGAGTTCAGTGCGAGTCCTCTCAACACCAAGGGCCAAAGCAATGGTGGACAGCTTCTTGATGCTGTTCAGTCGTAACTGTACACAAAAAATGTTATTAGTGTTCACAGTAAAGTGTAAGCGCATTTAATAAACACACGCAATGACTGGTGCAGCGGTTTGAGATATCCCGCTAAACAAGGCAGGATTTACTAACAAAGTATTTCAGTTTCACTCGTCTCTTAAGTAGTCGGCTAGCTAGCTAGAACTACGACAAAATAATCAAAATGCTAGTTTTACATTGATTAACCAAAACAGAGCTCTACCCACTGCGGCCTTTTACGCCCTACTGTTGTGATTGCTAACTTTAGCTAGCACACTGCGATACGAAGCGTTAACGCTCGCGGCTAAACCAATGACCTGGTTAGCTTGTCATACACAACTTAATGTTGCCTTTACATTTCAAGCGATAAGAGCATCGCACGACTTTAACAGTTACGCCGGATTAATTATAAGAGCTGTAAATGAAGACAGAGAACCAGCAAGATTGGCAAAGCAGGGTGCGCCCGGCAGAAGATTCCTGAAAGGCCTCGGCCGGGATCGTTAGCTTGAATATGTGCTAGTTAGCTAGCTGGTAATCGGATGTGCGACTGAAATGCGTCAAAATGGCCTAATTTTACAGAACAATATAAACGATGATTAAAATCGAATCTGGTATTATTACCTGAACGTCCTCATTTCGCAGTTCATCAATGAGAACGGCGATAGGGTAGAGAGAGTCGTCTCCATCAGCTCCTGCCATTTTGGATACTGTTGCAGTTACCGAATGGCGCTGCTGTGTTGCACTACGGGGTTTCTGCCAGAGAAGAGCGGCTGCAGGGCCCTCCCTCCTCCGCTAATGCTGCGCTGCTGCTGCCTTCAAGACACCACCGACAAAACCGCCACCGAACAACCCTTATCTAACAGGCCAGGCAATTAAAAATGACACAAGACAAAATGAAATACTTTGTGAAAAACACAATTGATTACCACCGAATTGTGTAATAGATAAAATAACGCAATGGTTATAGAAGTATCAATATCTATTTACAGCCAAAGTCCTTGAGTTAAAATTAAAGAGTCAACCTATTTTACCATTTAGCTTTTTTCATGAAAAGTAGGCGCACACTTTAAAGAATAACCTTACAAATTCAGCATTCAGTTGCTAAATCTAAAGTTTGACCCCACTTTTTCCATATACAGATTTTTTTTTTCATTTATTCTTAAATATCTTTTCTGTAAACTACTTAGATGTAGGTTCAACCTTTAAAATAATATAGGTTAGATAACAAGAGAATTCGTCTAATTCAAAAAAACATGATTTTATATAGCGTACAATTTTTATAATGGATTGTATTGTGTAATTACAATACAATACTATTTTATTATCATGAGCCTATGGGTTATACACTTCGAACCGCAAACTGCATTTATTTTAAAGTAAAAAAAATATCAATCGATATATTGTATTATTTATTTTACGGGGTATTTGTGAGAGTTATCGATGGATAATATGCGGTACTCAGCACTGTATGAATCAAATCGAGAGGGCGGTATATTTATGCTTTTATTTTGAGAAACGACGAACCGGATATTATATACGTCTTCTTCCGGCTTGTGTGTCGTTGCCGGTCAAGATGGCGTCTCAACAGCAGCAGCCCGGCGGGCCGATGTCTCAGCCCGGATTACAACAGCCCACTCCGTTACAGCAACAACAACAGCAACTGAGCCAACAGCAAGACTTTGACCCAGTTCACAGATTTAAGATGCTTATTCCGCAGCTGAAGGAGAGTCTGCAGGTAAATGTGGTAACGGAATCGAGCGAAAAGCTGAAACCGAAAATACCCAAAAAGAACATCACAATAGTCCACACTCCAAATACCTTGTACAAATCAATTATATGCAGTGATGTGCTTTAAATCTATAACTTTTTTTTTCACTTTCAGAATTTAATGAAGATTGCATCTCTGAATTTGGCCCACAACACCACAATTGACAACGGAATGTAAGTTGACTAGTCATGGGAACGTTACAACAATAATCGTTGCTGCTACTGATGAAAAGATATTCTGTCTGCCAAGTTCCTAATTTTTAATGTATTTTTTTAGCAAAAGCAGCGACACCTCGGTTCAGCGGTTTGACAAGAGCCTGGAGGAGTTTTATGCCCTTTGCGACCAGCTGGAACTATGCTTGGTAAGACTTCAACACTATACATAACCAAGATAATGTTAGAGTGGACTGATCTGTCCAGGCGTTCATTTGCCACCACAAGTGATATTAGGGGCAGTGTTGGAAAACTAATAGATCCTTTACTTCAGTACAAGTAACTAATACAAAACTATAAATAGATAAATGCAGAAATGGGCTGACAGTTCATTAATCATATCATAGTCTGAATGCGGATTTAGAGGCTTTTCCATGTTAAGAAAAAGTAATGGTCAAACCTAGGTGTGGGTAATGGTACTCGATACCTTTAGGGTATTGACTAAAACAATTCATTTGCTGTAGTGATGCTGCAGCAACAACCCATACAGTCTGTGCTGAGGTGAAGAAGAGCACTATTTAAGTTCAGCATGCAATGTATTTGTGCAAAAACCATAGACTGTAAAAAATAAAACTCTGGCAATGGCAAAATCCCATTGGATGGGGAGGAGTGTTGGTGGCGTTTTAAATAATTTGAGCCTTCCACTCACATGATGAAATGAAGTGGGAAACATTTTCCATGTATCAAAATGAAGTACTCTATAGGAAATGGTGTCCTACTTTTTTACCCAGCTGTAATCAGACCATAACAACATGGCCATCTATGTGTCACACACAACTTGTACACAGAATTTACCACCCAGCTCACATTTTGTCTCCTCTGTGCAGCGGCTGGCATATGAGTGCCTCTCCCAAAGCATTGACAGTGCCAAACATTCACCCAACCTGGTCCCAACAGCCACCAAGCCGGACACAGTGCAGACAGAGTCGATGTCATACGCCCAATATCTCGGCATGATCAAGTCTCAGATCTCCTGTGCCAAAGATATCCACAACGCTTTGCTGGAGTGCTCCAAGAAGATCGCAGGAAAGGGACAGCCTCAAGGAATCATGTAGACCTGGATTAACTTTCCCAACTCTTCCTACTTCTGTTGGCATTTTTGAGAAGAATGATGGATTTCATAATCAGGACTGACTCATATTCAGATCTCAGTTTTGGTCAAGATGCTGTTTAATTTCTAAAGATCCTGTATATTTGGTTACGACTTTTGTAGAAGTTATGTTCCTTGTAAACACTGTGTAAATATTCCAAACAGTCATGTGCTAAAATGACCAGCAGGTGGCGGCAGAGTTGTAACTGCCAATTCAATATTCACACGTTTTTTGTAGTTTATTTGTATTGTATATTAAAACCTTTGCACTGATGCTAATGTTTTCTCATTATTCCAGACACCCAAAGAACAAACTGTATGTTAATAAGATATTTAACTGATTACAAGGATGTAATGTCAGAGCATGATTCATGAGAACAGTTGTAGATGCATGAACTGTAGTGAAGAAAATAATTTGTCCAACTATGCATGTAAAAAAACAGTTTAATTTGATAGTTTTTCCTTATTTGTCAAAATGTTTAACACTGGAAATAGTAAAAGAAGAGATTAACAAAGGCAATTGAAAGAAGCATCTTTCCTATAAAAGCAGTCACATGGGTTGAATAATAGCCAAGCTCTTTGTCCTGTAAAAGAAGCATCTGATTGACCTCCTATTGATACAATGGGGCCACAGAGTAGTTGTCTGGCTACACTCTAAGGTATTAAAATAATTGACTTCTGGGGGGTAGAAAAGGGTTTTAAGTGATTGTGCAGTCCCTTTCCAAATATTTGTAATTTTTATAAATTTTGACTGATTCCTTTTTGCCATTAATGCTCTATTTCAGAGTGTGGTCAGCCCTACATAACCACTGAGTCAATGTTAAACACCCTGAGTTGTTTTCCTTTAATGGCTCATCTTCCATGTTACATAAATGTACTAAGGAGACAGGAAACTCAGATTGCAAGTGGATCCTGGTTGAGAAGTATACTGGTCCTTGGTCCATTCCTATCTGTGTGTTGAAGCTCAGGGATTAATAAAGTCTGATATGCAAGCACGTGAGAGGGGAGCCTGGTGGGCTTGCAGCTGTGTAACATCTCAGACCAATCTGAGCTACTGACAAGTGCTTAGATCCAAAAATACTACCGCGGGTCACCAGCTACCAAACGGACACAACGAGAGGTTCATCACAGTACAACTTTCATGCCCTCTGCAGGCCCACAGCAACCTACAAACAGACAGCCGTTCATTCAGCATTTGTAAATTGAGACACCAGATTTATCTTAATATTTTTATTTTCAGACAATTGCCTGTGTTGACACATGCCTTTTTTTTTAAAGCTTGAAAAATATACAAGAACAAAGCTTTAAATGCTGAGAATATTCCAGGCATCAAGATATGGTGCTATGCAGCACAGAGTTCATCCGATGAAAAACAAGAGAAACCAAAGTAACATATAAAAAGGGAAGAGTATTGTTTTTCTTTTTACAAAGATTACAGCAGATATTATACATACATTTATCTAGAGCATCAGGTCCTAGATAATATATTACAAAAGATGATTTAGACACTGTCTAAGTGCGTTAGTGGATTTCAAACTGTCAGTCAGTGACTAAGTTTGGTGCTTTGTTGCATTATGAAAATGAAATGTGAGAAACTGATGGCATCATCAGAATACCATGCATAGATTCAATTAATCTAATTCCAAATCATAAATGAATTGCTCTTCGATTGTTCATGTATGATTCAAGAAGTGCAAACAACTTAATTACATAGTGTATGTCTTACATTGTATTATCTTTACCTTTATTGTGATTTTCTACAGTATAAGCATATGAGAGTTAATGCTAACGATTGCATTGCTGGTTTTGCATGCTCTACAGCCAACAAACCACACATTTCTGATTTTGTAATGTATCTCTTACTATATTTATGTTTTCAAACTCAGGGCTGAGCTGTGATAACAATCACTAAGTATTAACAGTGAGATGGGAGGAGTAATCTGACCCATAAAAAAGCAGAATACGTCCACTGTAAAGAGGGAGCCAGTTCATCATGGAAGGTAAAGCCTCTTAAATAGTTTAAAGTCTGGGTAAGGGCCTTCTGACTCTGCCTATATGATGAAACCAGTGCGTGTGTGGGTTTTGGGGGGATAAAGAGCATGAGAGTTAATTGTGCACAATGCTTAAAAGACTTTAATAAGCACACAAACGGATGTTCTCACGGCTTTGTCGAGCCTGAGTCCTTCATGTTACTTCTACCCTTAGCTGTGCCCATTGATTGGTCACTGTGGAGAATACAGAGCACAGTAAATAATCACAGTTCAAATACTAAACTAATGGCAGTTTTACAGCATGATAGCAATATCTTTAACAAATGTAGTGTATGTGTCTGCTATCCTCCACTTGTTTGTCATTTGATCCTCGGCCTGTCTGAGTGTAATACTGACCTGTGCTCCTGCGTCGGTCCGGTGAGGGCTGCCCGGTGAACAGCGCGGGGTCTGGGTTCCTCCAGACGAGACATTGGGACAGATGGCCGAAACTTGGACACCTCCTGCTGCCACTCATCGTCAAAAGACTGTGCTTCGGCTGGGGGCGAAGAAACATGAACATGTCAGGGAATATTCTGTCTGTGGACAGTGACACTTTACCTGGAATAATGTGAGCAAACATGTACAACCTGACCACACACTTACTAAATAATCTATTGTAATGATGTCTTGGGTTTCTAATATTGTAAATTATGGTACATAACTCAATTGACATAATTATACTGTCCTTCTTCATGCAGTTACATTTTTTCAGAAATGCAACAAATACGGCTGGACCCTCGACATTTACAGAACAGCTGTGTGTAACAGCACAATAAGGAAGCAAAGATAAATACGTTTAACATACATTCGTCCATATTCTGAAAGTCCTGGTTAAACTCCTTTTGTCCTGTTTTGTTGTTGAATTTCTTCTCAACAACATGTCCCCTGTCCTGGATGTGGTGACCAATGGCCATCTTCTCCAGACCGCTCTCAGAGTCTTTCACTGCTTTCCGGGTCTCCTTGATCTGGGGATAAAGCATTATTAAGTCCATCAGACACACAATTAATTCAAATGATTTACATTTTTACTGCCCGTATTCCTTACATACTGTAAGAAAGTGGGACAGTTTAACTAGTCAAATGCAATAAAAGTAGTGTGGCTGCATTATATTCATGATTTTGAGCCTTAATATTTTGTGAAAAGTTTGTTTGCGCTAACAAAGACAGGCCAGGGGAAGTCATCACTGTGATCACTCAGGAGAGACAGAGTGAGTGAGTGTTCTTCTGACAGATTTATTCCTCTGGGCTCCATTATTCTGAGCTGTGGTCTAATGTACTGTGATATGATGTAGTAACATCTAATGGGGTGCTTACCCCTCCGGGGGCACGTCGTGTCGTTGAGCTCGCCTGGAAGACCTTGGGAGGCTCATTTCCAACCTTTGAATATGTCATGACTGATGAGGAGCTGAACGAGTGGGTGTTTGAATCTGTGGACGTGTTCTCCTGAAACACACAAACACACACTATTTAGCAACTACAGTTTATGTCACACAACAGTTTGAGAAAGAAGCAAAACAAAAGGAAGAGAAGTGTCTAAACTCACAGGGTTTCTGTGCATCTCGCCCACCCTGTTTCTCATGTTGGACATCATGTTATCGAACATGCCGAAAGGGTTCCTAAACATGTCCTGCACCAACACAAAAGGAGAAGAACAGCCAGAGAACAGAGGAGTTGAGAGTCTGGGCACATATGCTACATGGTTGCTAGGTATTATCAGCTCATAAACAACTCCATCATGTGTACAAACACACATACACAGAATACAGTGAGCTAAATGTGTCCTGCATGTGTGCCATCTGGGACACTATAACTGGGGCATTCACATTTTATCACCTCTTACTATGTCACCATTTGTGACATTGTAACATTCATTACAAAACAACAAACCAAGTCTGGCATGCAAATATTTTTTTCATACAGAGAATTTCAAGGAGGCAAACTTCTGTGCTGCATTTATGATTGCATGTATGATAAAGGTTGGCTTTATTGAAGGATATTTAACAGATAAGATGATCAGGAATATATTTTCATTGGAATATGTGTTGACATATGCAAAAACATAACTGATTGTATCTCACAAACTCTTCTTAGCTCTCAGGATCCAGTGCATGTTCACATTTATTTTCCTATTAAATAAATATATTCTGTTGGTCACAACCGAGGTCCAACATTTACTTCATTTTGACCCCGGGCAAACTCCTGTACACCATTTAAATCACAAGTCATGCAGTAACATGCCATCAATCACCATGCAGACCAACTATCACGTTCCATTATGTGATGTGCAGTAAGGGTGCAGCCACAAAAAAGACAAACACAGCAGATCATGACGGTTTCACCTTTGTAATGAAAAAGAAGCTAAAGAGATGAATCTTAATGTTGCAGTAAAGAACAACACATAATACATTTTGCAAACCCCAAGAAGCAAGTCACAGGTCATTCCCATAATGGTCACAGTGTTTCCACTAACATATATATCATTATAATTGTGGCAGCAGTGTGTTTGCACTTTTGTTTTTAGAAGTTAAACTTGATGCTTAATTATATATATGGTATGTGTGCAGATAGATCTTTCTTCTCTATACACTACCCTGTAGTTACTACTTTATTGGTGCACTTTTACAGCCTGTGCATTTGAAAAAAGATGAAAAATAACTTGATCTCATGCACGTGGATTTGCCTGATGGTCTAAATTTGGGGTGAATGTGAAGGAAACACTATGACCACATTACTGACTGCTTCTCATCAATAAGTGATGCACAGAGCCAGCTGTAGAGTTAGAGCATGCACTAAGCCAGGATGGTTTTAAGTGAGAAACTCATATAATAGAGGAATCTACTGACCGTGCTGTCAAAGGGCAACAATGACCGGCTCATATCCTGAGGATTCAAGCAATGTCAGTTTAGCAATACAGCAGAGCATTGTTTTGTATAGCATGTTCCACATGAGGGCTGGACGACGTAATGATAAATAAAACAGTAGCTGAACTGTTTTTCATTTTGACGATGATTTACCTTCTAGTTCTAAAAAATACTCTTATTTTGCTCAAGTTGTGTTACTTCATATGGACTATTTATTTAATTAATCATCAGAAAACATCTTATAACCTGGTATATATTGTTATGAAGTTATGAAATGACCTGTACATAGGAATTGGAGATTTTAGGCCATTTGCATGTTTGTTGAGGTTGCTGCCTGTAAGCTGTTAGGTTGTCTTACATCGGTCACTAAGCCCTTGACACACAGCTACACAGAGCTCTCCCACCGGCCTTAAACACAACCCTTCAAGGCCGTGAACCTTCAGGGAGTGAGCAGGGAGCAGCCTGCAGCCTTCAGACAGACCCTGTGTTCTCTGGGCCAAAACCGCAGGTGTTTATGACCCCACAGCCCTGGATAAGCATCTCCACAGCCGTCGCTATGCGGCTGTGTGTATTTTCTGGGGGTGTGATGCACAGGGGTATTGTGCGTAATCAGTGGGGTGTTGAATGACTTGTGTTCCATGTGTAATTGGGTCGCATTGCCAGAGATTAGCGTGGGTTTAACACTGAAACTGAGCTTCATTCTAGGAAGGCTGGACGGACCAGTCAGGATGGGGATCTAACGGGGGTCAAAGAGTCCAAGGCTGCACTCTCAGCTCTTTTCAAATGTCAAGCTGATGTAAAACGCTCCTGACTCGTATCTATGAAGCCTTGCAGCCAATTTTATCCCAGCGTGGCATCTATGAACTAATAAATGCCAGTTACATATCTGCCAGCATTATATTTAGACCAGGGTTGAGCAGAGGAGAGATTGAGGGTGCAAGATAAGGAACGTACCCAGAGGTCTTTAACACATTATTTTAGGCTGTCCGGACTACTGCAGATTGACATTCTCTTTTCTATGTCTCTCAATCTGATACTGAACTGCCACTGTGCCCTCTGAGGCAGGCTGCTCCTCAGGGAGCTATGAGTTACACCAAAGGGGACATGTGTTATAGATATGATTCAGACTTAAAAGGAAAAGAGAAACTGTGCTGTAAACGCATAGCTCCTAGGAAGCAGTGCATCATCAGGAGGGTTAGAGGCATGTTGTCAAATGTGTGCTCTTAAAACTAGAAGACCACAGAGAAGATAAAGAGGCACTGAATTTGATTGTTGTGACTGGGATGTTTTTAAATCTGCTGCTGTTTTATGGCATCACAGACAGCAAAAGTCATGTTTCTTCAGTGAACATTCTTTTTAAGTGAAAAACCAACATGCAAACAATCTTAAATAGGGTAGTAATAAACCACAAGATCCCTCTGCATAAATAAAGGACAAAAAAATAGCAGCATTGTATGACTGTTCTTCCTTACAGGATAATCCCTGCTTTAAAAAAAAGTCGAAATGTCAAATGGTTTAAATTATTTTACTCCCATCTTTAAGAATACAGGGATGATCCTTTAACAAAAATAAAGTCAAACTGGCAACAAAAAAACAACAACATGGGGAACTTTCTGTCATCAAACAGTACTGCTACCCTTGTGACCTAGATAGAGAAACATGCCAAACCTTTGTCCTTTTCAAGACAGATTGAAATGCAAAAATGTCAGCATGTTAACCTTTTTCTGGCTCTAGTGTTGCTCTTTCACAGTTATCCCCATAATGGAAATGTATCACAATCTTCGTGCCAATTGGCATAATATAATATTATCCAATCTATAGCCACACATTTCATCTCTGAGTGACGGCAGGAGGAAAATGTGACTTAAACAGCATAAATCTCCAATATCAGCTCTGTCTGTGCTAATTAATAGCTTTTTCTCAGTCCAATAACCACTAGTCAATTGATATAAACCACAAAATCAAAGAAAGTACTTCTAACTTATAATGATGCTTGACTGTCATTCGACAGTACATTTATAAACAAGTGCCCTGATGAATGAGTGCTTTGAAAGGTGATATGAACCAGGTAGTGGATATTGGCAAGAAACTGGGAAATACGAGAACTCATAGCAGCTTTGGAAGGTAAGACGGGGCTTACTTTCCCATTGGGAATCTAATGCTTAGCAAGTTAATACAAGAAATATAAGCCTTCCAGCATTATGTGGCCAATGTGTGTGTGCATGTCCTTGTGTTTGTAAGCCAGCCTGTCTGTGTTCCTTTGGATGCTGTGACTGTGTATAATTGTGCTTGTGTTTTAATACTGTATGTGTGTGTTTATGAATGTAATTTGGTGTGCACATTTGTGCCTGTGATATTGGAGAGCAGTATGAGCATGAGCTGTCTGTCATCTAGCTGCTAATGCACAAGCACTGCCAAGGCACGTTCTGCCAAACAGATGGACCAAAAGAGCAACAATGAGAAAACAGAGTGTCCATGACATCCACACACATGCCTTTCCAAAGCCAATACCACAGCACCAGAGCTTCAGCCCTCTGACCACTGCTGGGCACCACAAGACTGCTCCTCGTCTTCAGATCAATGAGTGTGTGTGGGAGTTAGAGAGCAGAGTTGGGTGATAAAAACTGTGGATCTTTATGGTTATTCAGTTAACCTTAACTTAATGTAGCTTAGCAGACAGTAGGTACTCTATTTATTGTTTGTGACAATAAACAAATCAGTCCAGGGATCAGGGGGGCCTAAAGAAATATTGTTTCTCTAAAAACTTCATCAGTATCTCCCATCTAAATGTCTGTGCATGAAAAGGAAAGTAAAGATCCCTACACTTGGTTCTTCTGGATATCATGGTGCGACCTCACAAATTATTATTGTGCTAATTGCAATAGCTGGAAACTGTGATCTAGCTCAGTAGAACCCTAAGCCATGATATACTGTTGTTCCTCAAAAAGAGTTTTTAAAAAAACTCTACCAATAGACTGTGTTTTTATTCTCATTAAACAACATCTCGTCAACAATCACTGGACAAGTCAAACTCAATTGAAGACACATGTAAAAGCAGTACATTACTCCTTATATTAGATTAGATTATTAAATAATTTGTTTGGATTGACATTTTGCAGTGTAGCTCCATTTCACCCACTGTCACTGAGATCATTAGTCAAGTACTCAGAGCTCCTCCTCTGCTGGCATTAGCTAGTTAATGGCATGATGCTAATAAAGAGAAAGTAGGCTGCTGGCTATTGAGACTCGGCTTCTGATGAAAGTCATTATCAAGGATAAATATACAGGCTCTCATGAGGTCGTGGGATTAAAACAGGTGACAGGGACTAAGTTTGACTTAGCTGGGATATATAAGCAGCACGGGTGCTGATTTGGGGAAAGGTGAATGGGTGCAAATCAAACATGGCGGATCAAAAACTACCCCCCTGCATGCCATTTACAATGCTGCCCAAATAACACCAATAATATTATCATAAAAATGATTGAAAAAGTTAATTACAAATATTGAATGGGCACATATTTTAAAGCTTTATCCTACGCTAATATGATAGAAGTGTATGAAATCAAAGATTTCTGGGGAAGCATAGGACAAACTTTATTTTAAGTTAACATGACAACTGGGTCAACTAGAATGATATCAAAATAAAGTGTTGTTTTCAACGGCAGCTCATCTCAGCGGAGCAAGGCACAATTCTCCAGGGTCCTATTGGTTTGAGTGTTAAAGAAGTCTGTATTTGCAAGAAAGCAGTGTGTCAGTGGAACAATGCACTATAAATAGTGCTCCTCAGGGCAAGATATAACTGTCCAGAGAGGCCAAGGGGGTTGCCCTTCCACTAAACCAGAGACTCACATGGCCCCATACCTCAGTGAGTGGTGCTCCAGTTACGCTGCCAGTGGCCAGCTTCCACTATAACCTTAGTAAACTTAGCACTTCCATCAAATACTAACCTTCTGTGGTTATACACTTATGAGTGGTAGACAGAGAGGGTCATAAGGCCTAATTGTATGAGTTAACTGCTGAAGCAGAGGCTTCATTCTTTGTCCCACATACACCCAACAAATATGTATGTCAGTCTGCCATGTGCCTGTACACTCATATGGATACTGTAAAACACCGGGAAGAGCTTTATTGTTTCACTTTTGTCCACAAGTTGACACAACCCTAATTATTGGAAGTTGATTGCTTCATGAACTGCATGTTCTCACCCTGTGTTCATCCCTCAGCGCCATAGATGTGCTTGGATGTTCTGCCATGCCACGACCACGGTTTCTTCCATCCATTATGCTGGGCATCATGGGCATGCCGTATGGCTCAGAGAAGCTACGCATCATCTGCCGCATATGTTCCCGGTGAGCCCGGAAAGGATCCCTAAACCAAAGGAAGAAGAAGTGACGACATAATGAATACAAATATGCAGTCAAAACCATCTCATCAAATACAACTATAACAACATTTAATGGAGAGAACAAAACCTGTAGTACTCCTTTATTTAATAACTTCTATCAACTATACCAACTTCGGGACGTTTACTGATATATTCTTCAATGAACACAACACAGTAAAATAAGATACACCCCTAAAATAATTTCAGCCACCTTGACATTGCACTGCTTTGAAGTCGGGTCAAGTGTGGCCACACTAACTCAGCAGGTGTACACCCATGTAATAAGTCAAACTGACTGCGGTACACAGTGCTAGTGTGGATAGTATTCAAAACAGTTCAGTTACTTTCTCTACATTGCAATGAAAATGCTACTTAAAACTGTTCTTTTTAAATTTTGCCTCATAAAATGATACAAAGCTGGAAAATTATATAGACAGACAATATACTACTTTTACATTAAAACCCCTGGGACTTTATTAACCTTTTAGGCTAACTTATATAACATAAATACAACGGTTATAGCGACATAAGAGGCTGCGTCTTTCCTTACAGCAGTGGTGGCATTATTCAGAAGCTGTTACTCGGCAACCGAAAAGTTAAAACTAATTGTTAGCTAGCGTTTTTGTTATTTGTATATAACGTTTGGTTAGTTGTGTGGCAAAAACATGTCAGAGCAAAAGGAAAGCTAACGTTAGTAAGCCAGCATTAACCACACAAGGGTTAAACCAGGCCCAATTTTCCAACTTTACAAAAAGAATAAAAGAAATAGTTTCTTCGGCAGGAACTATTTTGCATACGTTTTTCATTATTCGCAACCTTGTGACTTTACTTTGGTTTTTTTAATGCATAACCCTAAAGTTTATTTCCACTGGAATATAACGTTAACGTTATATACGTGTAAAAGTGTTTCAGTGTATCACGTTAAATGCTATTAATCTCTGTGATAAACGAACGTTACCTCAGAGTTTATTTGAACTGAAGCACTGTTAGCATACAACCTACAAAACATTTCAACAGTTTTAACATTTAATACGACGGTGAAGTTACTCACGAGAAAAATGGATCATCATCAATTTCCCTGAGATTGCTGTTGAACATTTCCACGGATTTTGAGGTTGTAAACAAAAAAATAATCCGTTCCGCCACAGGTGTCCCAGCTGCACCGCTCGCTTGGTAATGTTACTATGGAGGAGGTGGCATGGAATATGTTTCAGAACCAAACTCACTGTGACACCGGCCACGTGATGCGAGCCCGGCCCTCGGATTGGCTGGTTATTCGGAGCTTTGAATGGGTTCTATCCGCGCGCTGTATGTTGTGGCTGACTGCCATGGCAACAGTATTCTAGAGATGTCTTAGAAAACAACGACAGCATTTTCTGATCATGCGTGTGCATGTGAATACAGAATTAGCCATGTGGTTATCTAACACCCCCTCACAGGGGTTGTATAACCTATACTGCTTTTTATATTAACTAAAAACAACATCAATACATATGGTTGAAGTTAATGTGGAGGAGAAATCACAGGAGGGAACTTTTTAGCCTTACATTATAAGACTTTTGTTTCTAAAGTGGTTTTTGTTTTGGTTATTGTAGAGTGTGAGGACACTTGAGGAGGGCAGACACACTCACTGACTCCAAGCAAACCTTCACTCACAGCAAAGCTTAATTTATGTGCTTGCCTTTGCAAATCATGTTGTACATTCTTATTTATTATTTCATTACAACGCTGACTATTTGGAGAGTATGGGAGTGACACACCGTGTCCCAGGCTCGGTATAGATTTACCATCTGGCTGATCCACAAATAGTCCTGTGTGTTGACTCTACACTGCCTTCAATCCCTGCTGAAACAAGGGACACAGCATTAAATAAACATAAATCTCTCCAAATAGTATATATATATTTCAGAGGAGAACAAAGTTTAGGGCAGGTTAGAAGATGTTTACTCCAGTTTTATGTCAATCCTGATGCAGACCAAAGAGATAAGGTGACCTAAGGGTGAGTCAGGCTACTTTTAATAGGGATGGCAGGGTGACTCATTCATCTGCATCTGTAGATAGTGCTTTACTCACTTTAAAAATAAGGTGTCACAGGTTTTTGGTGAAGAGAGACCAGTTTCTATGAGTTTCACTCCCAAAGAAAATCACAGCAATCTTTATTTTCAAAATTGAATACAAAAGACAAAATGTATCAAATACTACATCTACATCGTAAAACACATAACCTTATCTACCTAAGATCCCTCCTTCATTAAAAATAAATGAAGCCAAATTAAGAACAGCAGATTGTTTAGCTGAATTACATTTACATTACTAAAATGATAAGTACATCAGGAGCAAAATCTTTTCATTTGCTTAAGTTCTCACAAGTTTTTAGAATAGGAAGGACATTGTAGTGGAGGGTAAAGTAGGAAACATTGTGATGCCCCAAAACAAGACAGATTGACAGGTTGAAACTGCAGAGGGAACAGAACGGATCTTCTGGCGGCCATCAGGTCACAGGACTTCCCATGAGCCTCTCCTGCCGCAGCGAGATCAACCGGCCGTGCCACAGCTCCTCAGCTCGCTCCTTGTCCATGAACAACTGCAGGATAGTGTAGAGATGGACAGACAGTTCAATATCAGGCCCTGGATTCAACATATATATATATATGTGTGTATGTATATAAACAGTTGGTAAAACAGTATGTAAAAGTATATCAAGATCAACACCTTTGCACATAATAGACATGGATGATTGGGATTGAATACACAATGGGTGAAAAAAAAAAACCTAACTCCAAGGGCCCCTACATCCTATTGGGCTCAAACGTAACCCCCTGGCACACTGTCGTTTTCTCAATAGATCCTTAGTTTTGTTGTACGTCCCTCTGGAAAAAAGTTTCTGCTAAACTAATTTGTAACACTGTAACATGCTTGGATCAACATTTCACACACACGTAACTAGTAATTGACCTACCCAGTGTGCCTTGTCTCTAATCTGCCTCTGATTGGCTACACCCTTACAGAGTTGTCAGTATGGCCCATTGACACCTATGCGACCTCAGTGTGGACTTCTGAGTCGCAGCGAGTGAAGTGTGGCATCTTCCCCTGTCTACCTACTTTAAAATGCACATGAGGACAAAACTATATTTCAAACATAGAGCTTGTGCAGTGCTGTGGGCCGAGCAGTGCGCTGACAGAAAAAAAGTCCTACACATGCGACTTGTATTCATCGCAGTACATCAGCGGCAGTAATGATATTGATTGTAAGGCGGCTATAAAGCTGCTGCTGCAAGTGTCTGACGAATGAAGGCATCTGTTTATTAGGAAGTAACATAATGACTATGAGACTGAGAAGCAAGGCACACTTCTGTATTCACCGTGTGTGTTTGTGTGGGAGATAATGTTGACATGCTGGCTATGTGTACATACTGTATATCTATGTGATGATACGTGTCTGTTATTATGCAGATTGTGGAGCAGCCCGGGCCACGTCAATCCTTCATTCCTAACCTACGCTGCTTACAGCTGCACTGCATGTTATCTGTGTGTTAGATTCAACACCAGTGAGTTCTTGTCTGTCGGCCCTGCACTGGTGTCATGGTGCTAATGAGGCTGTGTGTGTGGGATGACAGTATCTGGGCTGGGCTAATGGGACTCATCTGTTCTAATTGGAAGAGGAGCTGGAGCTGGAGCTGAGGCCGGGGCCCGCCTGGGGCATATTGCTGCCATACATCAGCCTGTCTGATGGGTGTGTATGTGTGTGCATTGGAGCTGGGGTGCGGTGTGTGCGTATGTGTGTGTATTTGAAGGGGTTATCTGCATACGTCAGGGCATAACTTAGTTTCCCCCAGTGGAGATAGATGACTGGGAAGCCCCAGGGAGCGTTATTGGAGTTTAAAGTTTTCCTTCTCGTTTTTCATCATTGGTCTGCAGGCGGGGGAGGAGGTGATGTTCGGAGAATATAATCTACTACTCGGCAGTGTCCTATACTATACGAGGCAAGCTATCAGAATATGCAGGGATGGTGTAAATAGTGGTGGTGGTGCTGGTAGCAGCAGGGATATTTTAAAGGAAAAAGTTTGGAAAGTTTGTCTAGTAAGGGCAAAGACCATAAAAACCTGATGGTACCAAAAGTTAAGCTGTGTCAGCGGATTGGAAGTTGATCATTTGGTGCTCACTGGGTGTTAAAAAGTCTGCATTAAAGAACAGCATCATGTGATACTGAAGCATACAGAAAAACCTAAAGCAAGAACTTACACTGGGGTGGGCGAGTGTGTCGATGTCACTGTAGACGATGGACAGGGGAAGAGACACATCCTGAGAATCTGCGCTCTCTGACTCCAGCTTCACCTCAGCTGGCTCCGTCTGTGCTCAAAAACACACCAAAATATCACTATAAAATTACAAAGAGCACATTCAGACATTTAAATAAGGTTTAAGAGACACAAAACACATGCTGACACATAAACATGATTAAATAGAAGAATATACAATAAACAAGTATTAAATGTTCTGCGATTTTATATTTCTACTCCACTACATCTCAGAGGGAAATATTTGACTTTTTACTCCACTTCATTTATCTTTAGATACAAGTTGATTCCCAGTTCCAGATTTAGAATATAAAAATATAATGAACACAATTTTATTATTGATCCTAAGAGGGAATTTCACAAGCCATTAGTTTATAAAGGAATTTATATAAAATATAAAGACATAAATAGAAATTAGCTCTGCACTTACCAGCTGCAGTATTAAAGTAAATGCGCATGTTAACCTCTTAATCCAGAGAGCCCGTACCGCCAGGGGCTATGCATTATGTACTCACAGAAAAATCCATATTTCATCATCATCTATTTATAGAAGATATGAATGATACACTGTTTTAAAAGCACAAGGCCTTCAGCTTCAGGATCTGTAAATCAGCCATATGTTGTCAAAACTATGTTTCCTTAGTATTTTAAGTATTTTAAAAAAGCACTTTTTCCGAGTTATATGCTAATGAAGAAGCGGTACTGGTACACCGGTATATTTGATGCTGATACTTTTAAATGCATGACTTTTACTTATGACACAGTATTTTTACAGTGTTGTCTGCTACTTTTAATTAATTTGAAAGTTCTTCTACCACTTTATAAAACAATACATAGTAAATATGCACTGTAATACAAAACTAGGACACAGAAAAGAGTTGCAGGGAAATGCAATGAGACATTTGTCCAGCAGGTGGCAGTGAAAGTCTGGCCTATTCAATAAGCAGAAAGAAAGGTCATTTTATTGTCTCACTTGACGCATCCTACCTTCATATTCTCCACTTTATATTTTCTAGCAGTGAGTCTTAATCGTGCTAACCCTGCAGTGTGAGTGCTCATGAAGAACTTTAAAGAACCAGCTTGCTTGGCCAGTTGTGCAACTTTTTTGTGACAGTTGCAGCCAAAGGAAATGTATCTTCTCCTTTCTTTATAACTGAGCAGGACTATAAGTAAAGACGAAGGTTCTCCGTCCCCCTCATGTTTCCATCTGTCCAAGTTGTCCGAGCTGATAGAAGAAAATGTGATATTTAGACGTGATTCTTCCTCCATCCCCAGAGGTATTACTTAAAATTATAATCAGCCCCACATTTGGAAGGATGGCCTGTTCTCCTTGTTGTACTTGATGAAGAAGAAATATCAAAATGAACACTTTGCCAAGTCCATTCATGTTTCAAACACTCCTAAAACCAGCCCCAGAGCAAATGTTTACCCAGTTGGAAAGATCTATTTAAAATTCATTTGGCAGGATACAAAAAGTGAGCGAGATAGAAAACACACTGGCTAATAAGTGTGTTCATGTGCCAAATACACAATTCTCAGTAATAATATGCTGAATATACATTTCTAATGAATGCAGCTTGCTTGAAACAGAAAGAAAATCTTAAGAGATACACTGTAGCAGATATAAAAGCTTTCACTGGGTTCTCCTCATTAACAGTGGCTTAAAAAATCATTAATGGACTCAACGTGTGGCTAAATGGCTATCAATTCTTAAACAAATACACTTATATGTAAAATAAATACTTTATAGGCATGAATTATCACACAAATGTTTATATATACATGTCAGTTATAGGCTGACATTCTGATAATTTCATTGAAAAGGTTTAATCATTTATCAGTTTCATTAAATAACAGATAACCCACATATATCTCCCATTGGGTTGTCAAACTATGTTTAAATGAACAGCATATTCAGCCATTATTCTCTTTATTGCGGCCAATGACGAGATGAGGCTAAAAGACTCTAAAACACTATGAAATCTTCCCAACTAAGGATGAATCATTTGGATATCTTAAGTATTATCTGACTAATGATGAAGACGACACCCCAGAGATTAATCTGAAAACCAATGAAGGAGTGTTATGAAAAGAATTTGTAAACTTGGAATTTGTATTTCATTAAAGCGCTTCTGTTCTCCAAAAGCAGCTGATTAAATATTGCATGCCTTTTTTGGACTTCAAATGATATTTGTCTGTGTTATGCGTATGGTATACATTATTAGAGTTTTTTTTCTACTTTGAATTTTGGAAGTTTGACCTCAGCTCCTATAATAACTTCATAATTAATTGCATTATTCAGCATCATCATCCAGCATTATTTTATGCCAGGCTTTTAATCTGGAGCCCTGGCTTCAAATGTTATTTTTTTTTGCCATTTTCTCATGTTTGTCCTATGGGGCAAATACATGCTGTGTTATGCAGCACTGCAGTGATTGATACAATGAATCAAAGTCAATGTTGTTGCTGACCTATCCCAGACTGTGAAAAATAAACATTTCCTCTAGAATTTAGTGTTAAAGTTATTGTTAATTTTTTGTGATTTTTTTCTCAGAAAAAACAACAACATTTAAAAATGGCATCTAAAGAGTTAAAATCCTGAAAATAAATGAATATTTAGTAGTAATGACAGGGCCGGAGGTTGATTAAAGGATTTAATTCAGTTAAAGTGAAAGAAATTACTAATAATCACATTTTTATAATAGGTTTAGGAAGAGGACATTTCTGTCCTCTAAGTGAAGAAGTGGGGGTTGTTTTGGTATATTTGTTTTTATCCTGGACTGCACAAAAAAGTTGCTTCAAAATCAGTGTTGTGGCTAATTCTTGACATATCCCAGAGTGTGAACAGACAACAGAAAATTACATTTTTACTGATTGTTTCTCTTTATAACAAAAGTTACACTACATAAACAAACTGGAATATAAAATACATTTAAAATAATTATTAATTTCTAGTTCTGCAGTCATTTAAAAATATGTAATTCAGTGAAAGTGGAAAATAAAAGTAAATATATTACGTTTTTTTTTTTTGTCCTCTAAGGATATCAAGGCAACTTTTTAAAGAGATGCACAAGCGTTTCAGTTTCAGTATGTAAAAGGGGCGTTTCAGTCTTGGGCAGGGAAGGCAGAGTCCACTGTGCTTGTGCTATCTGTGCGGTCCAAGCTGCAGCCACAGCGGTCTCGACCTTTGTCAGACTCACCAGGATTTGTCCCAAAAGTCTGCGCAGGTTTGCTGTCACATGTTGTCGCCTATCTTTTCAAAACAGCCATGAGCCCCAACAAATCTAATTCCAGCTCCTTCAGAGACAGGGACATTTCAATAATGACTTCTGTGTTTTTGTCTGCATCTGCACAACCAGAGGGGGGAGAGAGAGACAGGGAGAGGAAGACAGAGGATGGCTGTTGCCTGCTGTGGCTTTTGTGTGGGTGCTGCCGCTTTGGAGGCGGCGAACAGTGGAGCGTCTGATGAAACCGTCTCAGGTCGGAACAAACGGCGCTGAATGAATGTTTGATTTGGTCTGGGCTGTCTCTGGACAGACGGCACAGCGTTGCAGAGAGGGAAATTCAATAAGAGACAGAGTGAAAAGATAGAGAGAGTGAGGGGAAGGGAGAGAAAGAGGGACAGAACGCACCTTTATATCATCCCTGGATGATTTGAAAGCCTGAGGAACAAAGGAATCACTCTCGATGGCCTCAATGTCCTTTATCCTTCGCACTTGCTCCTCCAGAGAAGTTCCCTCTGAAACACATGTTACACAGAAGAGAGGCTGTGAACAAAAGCGTGCACACATGTTCAGACACACACACACACGCGCACACACATGTACATAGACACACAGAGGGTCAGCCATCCCTTGTCATTTTCTGAAAGGCACCAGATTTCATTTGGACTGGGCTTAGTTGATTTTATGTTATCTCTCTGTATAATGCCTCTTGACACATACAATATAAAATATCTGATATTCTCCTATTTTAATCTTGGCCTTCTTTAAAAAGGACTCTTGCTTAGCCAAGGGCATAGAGTCTCTACAAAAGAAAAGTGGAAAAAAAAATACTAACAAGATAATAGCCAGACAGTGAATTACACTCAGATAATGCATTCTAAAATAATCAAAATATGAACACAAACTCACTGCAATGGAATTTCATTATGGAGACTAAATGTGATTAGGTTTCATACACTTTTCATGTATCAGAAAGTATTTTGCTCCGGCTTGTCCAATCAAACAAAAAGACAGAAAGGGTTTCCAGTAAATTACTCTTGGATATAAACACATCAGGATTCTGCATATCAGATAATAAATCATTTCAAGAATTCAAGAGCAGTCTTCGTAGCGTAGGAGGGCAAAAATAGGTGTGCCAGGAAAGTTAGCAACACGCGGGGAAAAAAAAGACAGAGTCTGAATGCTCCCATTATTCTCTGGCTGTCAATCTTTCCACTGATCAGTCAATATTCATCCCTCTCTCCCCCATCCATCCGTCCTCTCCTGCACTCTCCCATCTCTCTATCTGTCAATCCAGCAGGCATCCATGTTTCTCTGCTCCACTGATGTAGGCTGTGTCATGAAAACAAGTACACAAATGGGAACACACACACACTCACACACATACACAAAGAACACCGGGATGCAAGTACTCCCACATGTACACGTGTGTTTGCAAACTTACATACTTTGCACTCACACTCATGGCTGGCATAGATACGCATGTATGTGCTGCATACTCCTGCACACATAGCGAGAGCAATTGGAGCTAATAGCAGGAATTAATTCAATCCATTAGTAGCTACAGAAAGGGTGTCACAACAGATCTTCATGGGTCTGGTGTTTAATGAATAAATGAATATTTGTTCCGGCTTTCACAGCAAAGCATCACATGCTATCTCACACACACACACCAACGGCACACACACACCCTATTATAGTTCATAATAGCACTCAAACAAACTCGGTTTTGATTTAAATGCACTGCAGAATTGGACAACTGAGTGACAAGTGGAATTAAGCCTTCCTATATGACAGACTATCAGCTTGTCATCCTGTGCTGGGAAGATGCGAGCAGAGACGCATTGCACGGCGGGCTCCAAAAATAGTCATTACCTTGACTCGGCTGCTAGATGAAGTCTGAACACTGGCCCAATATCCTCCTGGAGACTGTGGCCTGTCCTTCACACCACTATCACCACCGCTCGCTGCACGGCTGCACGAGCGTGCACGTGTCCGTATGAAAACGAACGCCTGTGACTGGCTGACAATTAATTGAGCACAATTTAATTCACTTTTTCAATTACCCCTTCTCTGCTGTCCTTTGAGCATAAATGCCCTACATGAAAAACTACCACACAAACCGCCACACTGACATGCATCAACACACACACACACACACGCCATATCTGCAAGCATCTCCTTGGCAGGCCCGTCTGTTGCTGGGATGTCCGTGTGCGCTGCAAGAATCCATTAAGAGCTCAGACTTTTTGACAAACACATTATTGGTAGATAAAATGACTTCCATATGCTGTTTGTCAGATGTCAGTGGGAAAAGATATGAATTTCATGAGAAAATCAAAAATAATGGACTTTGAGTGCGGGCCTAGCGAGCTTAGAGGCAGACAAAAATCAATACTCTAGCTGGGTGAGCGCACTCCGCAGCTCGGAGAGGTCAAAGTTGATATTTAATATTGACACATTATCTGGCAAATTAATTTAACAGGCCAACTCGATTGTCACCGCATTAGGAACGCTTCTCTGTCAGTGATGAGAGGAGGATAAAGTGAAAGCTGAGAGAGCGAAAACAGACAGCGCGAGGCAGACGGAAAGGAAAAGAAACAAAACTAGACACAATTAAATGTACAGTTTGTGCTGCTTTAAATCAGGTTATTGTTAGCTCTCTATGGCTCTTGTGTCTGTGTGCTGAAATGCATTACGACCATTACTGTGAACCAGGAAACAGTCTCAAACTCAATCAATAAATGTTTGTTTTGTATCTGCGGATTAGGATAATGGATAGCGACTGAGCAATGTATGTTAACATGCATTTTGCATGTCCTTGCCTGTTTACACCGTGTGTGTGTGTGTGTGTTTGTGTGTCTGAAGAGGCAGTCAGAAAACTCACTTGCCATCTCATTACTGAAATTAGTTGGACAGACAGCGGTGCTGATGAGTGGCTCAGAATCAATAGGCTATTGTTCTCTCTAAATAGCTGTTTGTCCACTTCATTGATTAAGACCAGAGGACGAGGAGAGAAAATCAAACCAGCCAATGGAAACAGATTTCAGCTCATCTCCTTCAGCCTTGAAGATGAGAGCGTTACGCAGCAGTTACACTTCCCCCGCCAGAAGAGGGAGCTGTTCAACAACACATGTCTGTGTCTGAGCAGAGGCCTTGGGCTAAGGCAGCGTTGTCTTTGTAAACTTGACTTTGGTCTACAGTTTGTCAATCAAGAGCAGCAGAGCTGAATATATTGCTGCTGCTGATTAATTCCAGTAATTGAGTGCACTAGCGTGCCAGCTAAATTACCGCAGCACTTGTTGTTCTGTGGAGAAAAATAAATAAGAAGGGGAAAACTAACTGCTTGTTTTATTGAGGTCTCGCAAATTGTGGCAAATCTTTGACAGTGTTTTGGAATTATATGGCAAACAGAGATTTTAAAGGCATTTAATGAATCTATTAAAAGTGAAGAAAGGGCAAACTGTGCTGCTGGATTTATGCACGGTAGTGTGACTTCAGTACAGTAAGTATAAGAAATATATGTGGGACAGGTCACGCCAGAGAAAGGGGTTTAACTTTAATTTGACCCATTTAATTAAAATAATAAAAACAATTTTTAATTTGTGAAAAAAAAATTCACTTTCACAAAGACTTGTTTTAAATGTAATTTGTACAAAAACAGATATATATTTTAATGGTCCTTTCAAGTTGTTTTTCTGAGCGCACACACAATGATACACACCCCAGCTCTTAGAATACATGAGGATAAACATTTATCTAACTTTTGTATCCCATGCCCGGCTCTCACATGTGCGCGCACACGCTCACACACACCAACATCTCTTGGTTTCCCAGGTTTCAATAATGTGCCCTCCCCTCCCCTGCCCCCCACCTCTCCCTGCACCGCGGTAAAGATGTGTAATTCAATGCTCAATTTAGGCCCGTCTCAGTGGAGATTTTTTTGCCTGCTAATTGATAGAAATTAAGCCATTAATCAAGCCACTAGCCATCATTCAACCCAGGGAAGATGAATACAAACTTTCATAATAACCACCTTCCCCATTTTAGCCCTCATTAGCATTAATTTTTAATGTAATTATGCTATTCTTTTACACTGAGCTCATAAATTACTGCTCTTTTGTTGCTGGCTGGCCTTGTAAAATCCAAAGTAATGCTTTGTAGTCTGATCTTTAAGGCAATTACTGGCTTCTTCACTCTTTTATCTCCCTGCATTTCCAATAACCTGCTCTCTAATGATTTATCTCCGCTG
>CAFUXE010000204.1:193455-212923 GCA_903364295.1 Serranus cabrilla
GGGGGGGAGAGAGAGAGAGTGAGGAGAGGAGTTTGGGCTTCAGTGGGCCAAGGCAAGGAAAAAAGGTCTCCTCGTGATAATTAAATCTTCTCACACTGATTTTCTGCCAAATTTATTTCCCCGGGGACCATAACTCTGATTCAGTGCTTACAAGCCTTGCATAACTAATCATTTCAACGTGGGGGGAACCACAAACCTGAATGAATTGGGAGGAGAGAGGAGAAAATAAAAAAGAGAGATGGCTAGACTGAGTGTGTGGCACTATTCATCTCGAATCAATCATTATTTAGGCAGGACAAAAATCGGAAATAAGTGTGGGACGTCCTTCTGTAAGACTGTGTTTGAAACAGACCTTTAAAGTGAAGGTGTAATTGATTGTCAATGTGCTCTCTTTTACACTTTCTCTGCAGAGCTATACAGGCGGAAAACATCCTTTAATTCCTGGAACAAATAGAACCCATAAAGCCAATGAAGTGTCGGTTCAATATTCCTCTGACTGTTCCTGGCATGATTGTGTTGAACATAATAACACAACAAATAAGGCCATTTATCTGAAGTAACGACAGGAGATGAGGCTAACTCCACTAATCAATACCGAATCGATACAAACCAGATTTTCTTACATCAAAATCACTGAGACAGATCTTTCTTCAGTGCAGAGTGCACAAGAGCAATACAGAGCCTCCCTGGAGCCCCGGGGTAGATCATGTAGCCGGGGGGAAAGAATACAGTTTAAAAAAAGTATAATGCTCTACCCTGAGAGAGGATGCTGGGAACTATAATTATAGCTTGGTATAATTCAGACACTCTCCTTATTGAATCCTCATGTTTTAGTTAATGTGATGAGATCACGGACACCAGATCACTCGTGTTTACCAGCGGATGAATTTCACCGCTTGTCCTTCAAGTGGCAGTCTGAGCAGCGCCGATGCTGCTCGCCGACGTAGCGTGGCACGCCACACCATGGCCCCGGTAATTAAAACATTTAAAGCAGAGCCAGCCCCCCTGTGCTCCCGGGGTGTGATATGGGGGTCACGCGCCTGTAGATTCTAATTTGCGCACCATTTGTATTCATGACAGGCACGTGCTAAATATTTAACAGCAGCCCGGCAGGAGTTTTGTATTGTTAGGCTTTCCAGGTCAAATAATTTGATTTCAAGGCAGATTACATTAAGCGTCAATGTCCAAGCCACCACTCTCACTTGCCTCTCATTTCCTGTCTTTTATTACAGCCGAGATAGGCCACAACTAAAGGGATATGGCTTTGGATTATACAAGAGCTTGTTATCCGTGGATTAGTTATTATTTTCAATTAGAAAAGGGATCACATCGTTTATTATGGACGCACACACCCACAACGGTATTGCATGCAGACGCTTGCATGCAGAGCGGAAATTTTAGCTGACTGACAAATTGTTTAGTAGAGCGTGTAATCACACCTAACAAGAGAAGTATCATTTCAAACAAATGATGATGGGAGCTCATGCACCCTTAACGATATTTCACTTATAGTGATTTAACGAAGGCATCCTACAGTCTGTAAGGATGTGTACGCTCTCTCTTTTTTTCTATATGTCGAAGGAAAGAAACCGAATCCAGACATTTTCTGTTTCAGCTGAGGCCCTGTGGTGATTGACAACAGAGCTAGTTAAACGGTGATGAGGCGTTAATGGATGCTAGGTCGAGGAAGTGAAGGAGGGGGGGGGCGAGCAGGCGTGAGGGGGTCTGCGGCTGAATATTTAATGGTCATATAATTCCTGAACACAGACACACACAGACAGGTACACACCCAACCCGTGACCTGTCCTACACACCGCGTAATTAGGGAAACAGTCCTTTCGTTTAACTGCCAAAAGAGCAAACGGTAGGTATATATTCCCCTAATGATATGGGTTAAAGAGCTATTATACGTCTCATTAAAATATATGATCTCCCAATCTGCTGGTGGTTTGAGTTAATGGGGACAGAGCAGCATAAGGGCTAAAATACCATCCGCAGGCTATAGGCTAGTGTCCAATCCATAGCTACATAATTCTGTGTGTTGGAGAGTGGCTGCACAAATGAGAAGATGTTTCTGTCAGTGCTTCGTGAACAGCACACAGGACCCAAATTTCAGAGTCTGCATGTGCATGTGTGTGTGTTTGGGGCCTTTTGAAGCAGCATGTGAGTGTGTGGAAATGAACTGAGGTTATCGTGTCATGTCAGCTGCTTGTTACCTTTCTCCATAACTCTGCCAAACATTAAGAAAAGGAGGAATAAACACAAGGGGCTTAGTAAAGCTTTAAATACTCAGAAACAAGCCCTGAAAACCAACACAGCTATTGGTACAATGTTAGTGCGGAGTGTTTGCACGGATACAGCTCTTTGTGATTAGATTTTAAAATCTCTCACTCTTAATTTCTCAACAACAAACTTTGTTCTTTCAAGGTGGAAATGAACAACATGTCACAGTCTTTGACCTGACAGTCTTCTGTGATACATAAATAAAAGAAACATTTTGGGGCTGAGCAATATTAGCTCAAATGTAGATGAAAACTAGAATAGAGTTTCTAATGTAAACAACATGACATGTAAATAGCCATTTCCTGTATTTTCCTGACAACAAAGAAGTAAATAAACATATCAGGTGAGAAAAGTGTAGCAAATTTTCACCAACTTTATGAGTTATAAGTGGATCAATGAAATTAATCAGCAACAATTTTGATAATAAGCTACTATAATTTCCTGCTTTTATCATAAAGATAAGCCAAATATTCACTGGCACCAGCTGCTTTTTAAATGTGAGGATTTTAATTATTGTCATATATGATATTTAAAAACTGTGTATCTTTGGGTTTGTGATTATTTGGTTGGATAAATTGAGTACACAAGTTACAATGGACAGTGGGAAATAACACAGGTTTTAATGTGCCCAGATTGTTTTGTTACCTGTTCTTAATTGATTTACTGTAACATGTTGCCCTGTATTGCATTATCATGCTTATATACTGAGACACTAAATAAAAAACACGAGTTAAATAATAGTAATAAAAACACAATGCCGGTTCTTGTGGTGCAAAGGTAGGTACGATTAGGTTGGTACAACATATTTCATGTTGGTGTTTGGATATATTTGGTTTATTTAACACCCTGCATACAGAACCTCCACACACACAGTAAAGTGCCAGCTGACAGAACAGTCCACACAAACAGACTGTTCCACTAGCAGTCAGTCCATCTTATTATAGCTGGACACACTATGTTAGCTAAAAGCCTCCTGGGCACACAAACAACATCTCTCAGCTTTAATAGCCTAAACAAGGCATGCAGCTAACAAAGGAACCATGCACCCCTCTCATTCTCACACCCTTTCATATCACTTGTTTCCTTTTTCAACCACTAGCATCATCTGGCTGCCCTTAACCAGAGAGCCAAACACTCTTTTTAAGTGGAGACTACTTTGTTAACTGATGACCACAGGGTCAGTTATTGATCCTCTCCTTTCTCTCTCTCAGTAAACCCTGCTGATAAAACCCCTCTGTTCTCGCAGGGCTCTGCAGTATGCAGCCACAGTTCGCTACAATAATAGCTTGCATATCATAGCATTCACATGAATCAGATCTCGGTGGTTCGATTAGGGCTAAACTAACTCAAACGCATTGCCAGTCTAGGACGTGAATCTATTTATGAACGAGGAGTGTAGGTGGTAGTGTTCTTCACTTCTCCCCTCCACTCTCTTTAAAGGTTTTCTCATTTCAGTTGACTTAACGGTTCAAGTGTAAACTTTCTAGTTGTGTTGACCTCTAAGAGGCCCTGCGGGGAATAAGGAGACCCCTGGTGATCTGCTGTTTAGCAGCAGCAGTGGCCCACCTCCTCCATTATAGTTGTGCTGGGAGGAAGGGCAGCAGAGGATGGAGCTGGCTCACTCTGCTTGCGTCTGTGTGTGTGGATGTGCGTTTGTGTGTATTTGTGACGGTGCCACTGGCTTCCTTTGCTACCAAGGCAAGGGCGAGTCATCAGGGCCACTTTGTCGAGCCTTTCTGATCTTGCTTCATGTGTCCCCGTGCAGGGAAAGGAATGAAATGATCGTCCTCGAAGGCAGCGCCTGCACAGCATGCTGTACTGCACCGCTCCACTACACAATCAAGCACAACACCTTATTTCACACAGAACGAACAGTTGGGAGTGAGGGATGAGGGAGCTTTGAGCAAAACAGTCAACTGAATCCAAAAGGAGGCAACAGTGCAGTGTGAACTTTGCTTAAGAAAGCTATTTGATTGGGAGACTTGCTCTGTTGCCCCGAGCGAGGCACTTAGTCACCACTTTGGCAATGCTTCCACACAGAGAAGGGAGAAGCAAGGAGGAGGAAAAGAGTAAGAAAGACACAGAGAAGAGGGCAGGAGAGAGGTGGAAATGGTTGATGAGGACAAATGGAGGTGGGAACAAAGAGACTATGTGAGACAGAAAGGAGGAGGGGAAAGAGGCAGACGGAGCGATATCACCAAGAAAAAATGAATAATATTCATGTGAGAATGGCGAAAAAAGTCTGAAAAAAACAAAACAAAACAGGGTGAAATAGACAGAAAGACGGAATAAATTCTTCCCAGAACTGGGGGACCAAAGCAAGAGTGCAGGGCTAATTAGTTTCTGATGGCTGGACTTTCATTTGGCTAAAAGGTCAGCTAACTTTAAAGGTCACACTGCCATGCCTGCTCGATGCACAAAAAAAGAATTACACAAAAAGAGTGGAGAGAGAGAGAGAGAGAGAGAGAATCCAGCGATATAAAAACACCCACGCTAGAACAAATTATGCTACTACACACCGACACTGTGTGTGCATGTACACACACACACACACAGCATCGGTTGATAACAGCACACTTAATATTCTCATTTATGTCATGGTCTGGTCAGAGCAGGGACCAGGGTCATTATTCCATCTAAGGACTTTTATTACTGCTAGCATAGCCACTGAAAATTACTCTTGACTTTATTTGAATGTGTATCGAGACCATCTTTGTGTGTGTCTGCATGTCCTATATGTTGGTGGTAGCAGGGGAAGGGGAAGGGGGGAGTCCAGGTTGGCAGGAAAAATTTACTGCCTGCAATGCTAAGCACATTTCTACCTATGCATCTTTATGTAGATTACAGCCGTCTTAATAAAAACTAAGGAGTGCAATCAGCATCAGCAAGTTCATGTTTTGCATAGAACTGTGAAGGAAGAATTCCCGTTTACAAGGAAAGGGCGCTTACTTTAATCTGTTAATGTGGATTTATTAGATGTGTGTTAAATGTGTGACATCACTGATGGGCATCGAGCACCAAAATACTGCAATGTGTGACACGATAAACTGGAGCATACTGAGAGTTTTCCCAAACATGTTTTTTTGCTGTTGCTCATTCACATTCACGACATGGAAACTTTATAAAACTTTAATTGCACATAACAAGTTTGCCTTTTGTTTTTAAGAGATAAACATGCTAAACAAGATAAACAAGCTTATTAGCAACAGCTGTTTTTACAGCCTTAAAAAACTTCTTCCCACACCGTCGAGATAATATCAACGGCTATTTGATGGAGAACTAAATATAAAAAGAGGCTACCTTGAGTAATTTTGTTTCAACTGTTACCTTGCCAACGACTTTAATATTTCCTTTTTTGTAACATTTACTGGTTCATTCAGTGCTTTTGGTTTTTATAACAGCCACAATTGGTTTTAGTGTTGCTGCCAAATTCCTCATGTTGGATCTGTAACGGACACAAATATCACTCACCTTCCTCGAGTTTCTTCCGGGCCTCCTCCTCTCTCTTCGCTACTTTGGCCTTCAGCACCTCGTCCGTCTTAGCTGAGGAGAAAGACAGCAGACGGCAGCGTTAGGAGGAAACTCTTATTTGCTTTATTGTGGGAAATTATTTACAGGATTTTTAAAGATGAATTGAGATATTATGGAATTAATTATCATTTGATTTATGATTAGATAGTTGTACTAAAAATAAAATAAAAACAAATTAATTGACCTTCAATTTGAAAATACATATTTGTAATCAGAAGACACGCCTATTTTTTTTCTAAGAGATACTGCTTTGATAATCATCACGATGCAGAAAATTACTAAAGGACACATCATTGGATCAACATAAAACCTGAAAACATCAACAAAAATATGAATCATGTCCTCGTCTCCTTCCCTCTACCAGACAGCACCCTTCTCTGCTTCGCCTTCACACCCCTGTAAAAGTCAGCGAGGCTTCCTGAGAGGTGTTTATCGTCTCGGCATAATGAAAAGCTTAAGAGAAAGTGAGGCTGCGGGAGTAAACACTCGTCAGGGCATTTTAAGCATCTCTCATCTTAAGCCGTGTTGTCTCGGCTCCCTTTTCCTCCGCCTTTCCCCCTGAATAATCAAGATGTTAAGCCACATTAAAAAATATAATGCCGTGTATGGCAGGACTATCAATACTGCCTCTAAATTAATTACATTTCCGTTGCGGCGCATCATTTATTTTGCAGCGTTAAGGCCTCGGCGGAGCCATTCGCCTTTATTGCTATCTCACTTGGTTGATGAGTGAGCTATGTAAAATTGAGTCTCCAATATCATTACACTTAATGAGTTTAAACTTTGAGAAAAAAAAAGAGAAGAGAGTGAAAGAGAGAGAGAGAAGGGGGAGGAAGAGAATGAGAGCCGTGCACTGTTTTGGGGAAGTTAATACGATATAAGAGTGGGTGTAAGTGTTTGTGAGCGCTTACAGAATGTTTGTGTTCAGCTGTGGGTGTCCGATGGTGCTTTATTGCACCACTTTGGATGCCTGCATGAGGGTTTTGTGTGCACGCTCCTCGTTTCGTGTCTGATTGTGTGTTAGACTTTGCAAATATGTTACAACACATACATCACCTGTGTTTGTGTGTGTGTGTTTGGATGCAGGAGGCCATGGGTTGTGTTCGTCTCTCTGTGACTGCGCGGCTGTTTTTGTTCAGTAATTGGCGTAGACAAAGAACCGTCACACTGCTGTTACGGCTGGTTAAATCTGGAGGTTCCGCATCTTTACTAACAATGACTCTACATGGATGACTGAACCTTCCTCTACCTCCCTCAGCTAGTGTGTGTGTGTGTGTGGGAGCATGCCTAACCAAATCAGCAGCCACCAATCTATTTCTCTTAGTTAACACGGCCATTATTTAGGAAGTTTTATGTGTACCAAAAGCTAAACCACGGGCTGCATCTCTCAGCATCTACATTCATGACTTTTCTTGTTTGTATGCACAGATGTGTATTTGTGTGCGTACACCTGTGTGTGTTTTGTGCGAGTGAACTCCTCTCTGTGTTCTTCAGTTCCCTCTTTGCTCGGGGCTACCGAGAGGCAGGTAGGAGACGGAGCGGTATTGGGTGGTGTGATGGAGCGGGGAGGGAGGTGGAGGGGGGGGAGAGAGAGGAGGGGAGGGGGGAGAAAAAGGGAAAAAGGGAGATAGGCACATAGATGGGGGCCATGTAGGAAAAAGGAAGAACTGACAGCGAGGGGGAACAGACAAACAAGCAGAAATAAGAGAAAAAGCCTTTCCTGCCGCGCACACAAACATGTGCACACAAACAACAGGAGTGATTTGTCGCCTCTTTTTGTTTGCATGTTTATCCTCCACCTCTATCCCTTCATCCCTCCCCCAACAGGTTCTCTTATCCTCTCGCTCTCTCTTCTCTCCTTCTGTTTTGCCCTCTCCCACCCCTTCCCGTTTTTTTTGTATGCTTTCTCTTCCTTCTCTTGCTCATCTCTCCAGTACACTGTGCCTGGGGGCGATAGCAGCAAATCAAACTGTTTATCCATCTCTCATCAGTGCACTGCCTCACGGGGCTTCTGCCCCCTCAAAACAATGAAAGTAGGCCTGAGCGCTGAGCCAGGGATGCGATTTAATTACATCAATAAAGAGCGCTGCTTTAAAAAAAAGATAAACTACAAAAAAATACATTACAGCAAGACACTTTTCTGCACTATCATGAAAAGCCTGTTAACATTACAGCTGCATGTAAAAAGAATTAAGCCTCGCAGCCGCACCCGTCGAGAAATATAGGCACGTCTGTGTGCAGAGGCCTCTTATTGGAAGTATATTTCTTGGCAACTTAGTGGCTCCAGTTCATTGTAGGATAATTCTGTGATGGACTTTTATTAAAGCGGGTAATAAACGGCCGGGTGTTGGGGAGAGGAGCGGCCTTTCACTTCATTTAGACTTCGTTCAGTCTTGGCTGCAGGGGCGGAGGGAAAGAGGAGGGATGGCAGCAGGAAGGGGCGGCGAGCGTCAGTGAAATCGCATTGTGATTATGAGTGTAATTGCAGCTCAGGGGCCCAGGGGCCATGTAGCTCTGATGGCGCTAGAAGATGTTTTATGCACAGCAACAGAGAGGAAGAAAGTGAGAGAGAGAGAAAGAGGGAGAGTGGGAGGAAGAGGCAGGCTGCCAGGATGTTGGCAATTTCTTCTTTACAGAATCTCCTCTTCTATCTCTTCTCCTCCCTTCTTCTTTGCTCCTTTCTTCTCCTCCTCCCCCAACATCCTCCTTCACTCCTCTCTTCTCCTATTCTCTTCTCTCCTCCTCTCTCTTCTCTCCTGTCCTCCTCCCTTGGCAGGATTAGCTGGGTCTCGTTAGAGGGGAAATGTAATAATGCTCCCACCAGGTGGAATCGGGCCCGCTCCATTATCAGCCGGGAGATGGATGGGCCGTGTAGGGCCGGCGGGGGCCACGCGCGCACGCAATTTAGATTCAATAAACTGGCAAAGCAAGACCCCCAATCTGATTTATCTCTTACACGCCGCCAATGCTTGCTGCTACGATGCTGATTCCCTATTACCACTCAGAGAAGGACTATTCATTGGATGTAAGGCACGGCAGTCAGAGAGGCTTGTCGGGCCCCCGGGACGGCAGCAAAACAGATACAGCACAGGGTTAATACGTTTACACACAGATAAGCAATTAAATCTAAGGCTGAGGTGAGTTATAGAGTTATTAAGGAGGGATTGGAGGGGGAGAAGGGAGGGACAGAGGGTGAGAAAAAGAAGGAGAGATGTTATTCAGCACAGGAGTGCGGTAGCTTGGGCCTTAGGCCGGGTACAGTAAGTATTAGAAGCGAGAAAGGCTACCATATTATAGAGTTCGTGAGGTGAGAGAACAACAGAAGAGCAGCAGTCTGCCCACGTTGTTCAATAAACTCAATACAACACTTACAAACTAGCAATGCTGGAGACAGAGGTCAACACAACAGTTATCCACTTAGTCTGTGTGTGAGTTTATGAGTGAGTATATGTATGCGAGTGCACGTCTTCATGTCTAAATGTAAGCGGGTATGTGTTGGCGTAATAGGCGTATTCATATCCACCTTATACCTGACTGCGAGTGTGCAGAACATCACATTTGACTGTGTTTGTGCATGTGTGTGTGAGAGAGCGGCGGTGATGTTAGCGGTGTTGGTAGTGGTGGGTGTCATTCCGGTCCAGCCGCCAATCAAAGTGAATCTGAATGTCAGCAGGAGAGGAGGCGTGATAAATCAGCCTCACACCCAACGACAAACAGAATATTAGAGGCAGCGCAGTGCCATTGGAAAAATGTCCCTTCCAATCAGCCGAGCACTTTACAGTGAAGCTCAACAGCCGGGCCTCCGACCAACACTGAATACCAGAGAGACAGATAAGACAATAAATAAATAAATAAGAGACAGACAGGTCTGACGACAGGCAGACAGACAAACGGACCTGTAGGCACGCTGACGATCAACGGCCCTGACAGGCAGAAAGACGAGACAAAGAAACATAAGAACACAATGGGGCTGGAGGACAGACAGGTAGGCACACTCGCTGACATATAACAGGCCTGACAGGTGAGAAGACGAGACAGACAGGTAGGAAGACAGACAGAAAACTGCCGGGCAGACAAACTGACAACTGAATAGTCGTGCAGAACGATGCACTGCTGCAGCATCAATATTACAGTGAACAGAGTAGTGACAAAGTGCTGCTGTGAAGGAATTAAATGAAATAAAGCAAACTGGATTCATTGCAATACAAATGTTTCATGACTAAATATATCATATGTTGCTCTTTTTAGCATGCAACTTTAAAATAAGGAAGTCAAACATCTGTTAAGGTTCTGACAGCACAAGTTCATCCAGGTACGTATGGTGACTGCAAAGTCATGAATAAACACTATTCAGTGTCGCTTAGATATATTTCTGATGCTTTGTCTGGTCCAGCTAACTTAAACTTTACATTTACTGAAAGGCAAACATAGATTTATGGATGAAAGTGATTAAGCGACTACATTTGACTGTAGAGTCAGCCTTAACAAAGATATCCCAAAATGAATTACTAAAAGTAAGACGGACAAGGCAGAAGTTCGACTTTGCTCCATTTGCTTACAGCAGCTCTACAGCACTGCTGCTCCAACAAGAGGGACTTCATTTTTAGATTTTTTCTTGAGTTACAAAAATGATTCAGGATAATAAACCACTTTTCTGTTCTCAAACAATCTGTTAATGCTGCAGAAATACGGAGGCTGAGCTTTGATAACAGGATGCCTGAATGTTCTAGTTACTGGTTTACTGCATGAAAACAGAAGTTGACTGACAAAAAGACTTAGATCAGAGTCTTACTGGGTTCCACAGACAAAGCTGGGATCACATTACATGTACTGTATGAGATAGATCAGGTAGGGATCACTTAATAACTGCCTTTGCAGGCTTTTTCATTGCAAGAAACTACAAAATGACCTGAGCAGTGTATCTTAAGATTGATAAATTATTTGCTCAGAAAGCTTCTTTAGTGTAACCCTGACACAGGAACACACAGGATCCGATTGAGTAAATACTGAGCCACTGCTATAGAAATGTACAGCAGGTGTGGAGGTTACATGGATCAAGGGAAGCAGCAACATCCGAAGCACCCACTAGGTGGCACAGCACACAGACAACACGAGCGGGGAGGCTCCAGCCAGGCCTTGCTTTTATGTGTGAGTGTTTAAATGCAGGTGCCTGTGTGTGTGTGTGTGTGTTTGTAAAGGACCCTCCATCAAAAGCAGCTCATCTAGACCTTGTAGCTGTAAAGTGTAACTTGACAGGAGACATATCACAAATATAGCTGCATGCTGATTGGATGGGCAGACATGAAGAGATACAACATGAAGTAATTTAAATATTTAGCAGCAGAAATGCATAAAACGGTTCAAGGGCGAGTCTGCATTAGAGTAGCAGTTTGTGTTTGACATTGTGCAACTTGTGTTGGGCAACAACAACAAGAACACACCCATGAAAGTGTTCACGGTGCGACGGTATATGAATCTCAGCCATAGGAGTGAATTCCTTCAGGCAGAAGACAGGAGGCCAGGATGATCTTTATCGCAGGCTGCCCTCTGCATCTGTCATCAGGCTGATTTAACGACAACCCATGAAATATTTACAAACTAAACAATTAGAGAGAGATATCTTACAAAATCAATCAATTATTCATCGCCAATCGTCTGAAAAGCTTTTGTTTTGTTCCACAGCTATATTCTGATGCTGGGGGGGTGCATCAATTAGGGCCTGTACTCCTGTGGTGTTATGGATGCTTCAGAGAGGAGTGATTGCCTAAATGAAGGAGCCAGATGCAAGTTGCCAGCAGTGCATGCTGACACAGTGCTGTAGCAGATGAGCTCGATAAAGAAAAACACTCCACACTACGCCATACATGGAATCAGAGGGACAATTTGGATCATTCATCTAAATGAGTGAAGAAATGAGACTTTCCCACCTACACTCACAATGTCAGAACCAACATCCAAAACTCTTGAGTTTTGCTTATGCAACACTTGTTCTATTAATTTTTAAAACGGCCTCGTAACTCCCGACACCTGCGCTCCATGTTTGTATTTTCCTTCTCAGTGATCATGCTGAGATTGCATCTGTTAAACTCAAAGAGGTGAGGAATTAAGAGGAGATTTATCTTATTTATAGGAAAACAGGAGGTAACTGCGCTCAGAGTTCATTTTCTCTGCAAACACAAACTCATACAATTCAAATTCATATTTTGTATACAGTGTATAAGGCCCACGTACTGCATATTGGATGTAAATGTCTTCCACTCCACCGTGCATTTCAGTGGATATAAGATCTTCACAACGAAACAAGCAACTCAAAGCTGCCAAGCCCTAATTATGCATAACTTCAAACGGAGTTCTATAAAAATTCAACTCTGTACATTTTTCATTAACGTGAGATTAGCTATCGAGACCAAAACTGTTTTTATACCAGGATGTAAATGTGTTTATTTCAGCTGTAAAGTTGGACATTTAACATGGGGGTTTATGGGGATTGACTCGCTTTTGGAGCCAGCCTCTAGTGGACATTCAAGGAACTGTAGTTTTTGGCACTTTTTCAGCACTGGAAGTCGCAGCTGGGTGTCAAGGGAAAACCTGTTTCTGCTCATACACTTTTGCTTGATTTTTCACCAATGGCCAAAGTTGCCCACAAATGGCTGATTCCAGACTCTTTAATGATACAATTCCCTGCTTTTCCTCACTGTGATAGTAGATCATTGAGTTTGAATATGTTCACCATGGGATCTTGGAAGCTTCTTTGACTATTTTTCTTATATTGTCAAAAACCAACAATGAATCTATTAGTAAATAAAAAGTATTCTGCAGATTAATTGGTAATAATTATATAAATTAGTTGTTTTTCTAATCAGTTTGATCATCTGTCATTTTTGTGATGGCAGAAATGTCACTCCAGTTTTTATTTATTTTTCCTTTTGTTTAAATTGCTAATAACTTTTTTATATTTCTAGTCTACACAGCTTGTTTACTATTTATTCATTTTTATTCAAGCTCCACTCTTTACTGCTATCCACTTTGCTTCTGCAACACTGGAAATTTCCCCATTGTTGAACTAATGAAGGAAAATCTTATCTAATGGCAAAAACCTAAAAGCTGATCCCCATGAAACTGAACATTTCTTGTTAGATCAAGACCCTCATGATCAGTTAGTAATAAAACTTGACCAAGAGAGGACAACCCAATAACTTAAAGTGTCAAATTGTCCCAAGTGAAGCGATACAATTAGGCAGGTTCCATGAGTTGTTTGTCCCGACTCTAAATAACACAATCAGTTTAAAGTGAGAGTGAGGAACAGGGAGGATCAGTACAATAATCCCTCTGCAGCACACAACGCTCGGCTCCAGACAACACACTGAGGTCTGGGTCTTATTTCCTTTGGGCCACACCATGCGCAGGAGGTCTGGGGTTGAGAACAGGTTTCATGTGGGGCAATAAGGAGCTGAGCGGTGGGGTCTTCCTGATACGTGTGGGTGGTTCGAGCCCAGCACCCCAACCTACCCTTTAGACCCAAGGGCGAAAGTGTATCCCCTGACTCTGTGCGCTCAGAGAGACGGAGGGCCCAGACCCTGGACCGGAGAGGAGGACTGCAGAGAAGGTGGGGAGGAGCAGAGGCCTCGAGCGGTCAGGGAGATCAGAGAGGGAGGTTACTCTGAGGACCGCGCACTGCCATGGGCTGGCACACACATGCACACAGAAACACACCTGAGGAACACACACGGATGTCCAGATATTCACACAAAGCACACACACACAGACACACACACAGAAGCCCGGGGAGTGATGCAAACAACAAAGCCTCTGTAATACTGCCACCAGGTCACACAAAGTTCAACCTTGAAACCTCAGTGTGGAAATATCATATGTAACAAGCCGTTAAATTAATGTGTGTTAGAAGTAAAAATCCAGTTATCTTATTGGTTTGCTGGGAGGACAGGCCTGCCTCTTAGATAAATACAAAAGTTCTGTCATGAGAACTTCACTGTGATGAGCGGGTAAGTGCGTAACAGAGGTCTTGAGAGGGCAATCAGATCAAATCCATAATGCAGGGATCACACAGTAAAATATTAAGCATCCTGGGGCCTCTGAATGACATCTCACCCTCAACTTCAACCCTGTCATGTCTCCACATGCCACTGCCTCTTTCTTATGCCTCTCATTTTTATTCTCTTATTTTATCTCATTTATGTCCTTCTCTTCTCCTCTGTTTTCTTTTGCCTAGACTTTTAAACACTCCCCTGCCTCTTTGCAACCTTTTCTATCTAATAACCTTTGAACAGGTCTGTGTGCTTGGTGCTAGAGATTCCTCCTTTACAGACAAATCCCTTGTTGCAAGCAACAGCTATGATCAGCCTACATTTGGCCATTTATGCTAGGCTACTTAGCTCGTTAGACAGTGTTGGCATGTTTTTTTTAAAAAGTGGCCATTCAATACTATATTTACACTAGAGTTTCAGCATCGTATGGCTTCAGAATTATCTGTTACTTTGCACTTAGACTGGCAACAGTAGCTGTCTCTGGTGGCCAGAAAGTGGATTTTTTGAAGAAGTACACATATCAAATTTCATTTTTCGAAGCAATACATCGTTGGTGAATGTCTGGAGGCATTTATTTTAAAAGGAATGTTATGTTTAAGTGATGAGGACATCTTCATCATTTTCATATTTTATGATGACGCCGACTGATATGAACCAAAGCCAGAAATGTTAGAAGAGAAGAACACAAGGTCAAACACAAAAACAATCTGAGATCTCTCTGCCAGCTGTCAGTCTGCTTTCTCTGATGCTTAACTTCTGGATGAGGGAGGTAGTGGTTGCATGGTGAGAGTGAACAGTTAAGGCTGCTACTCTCCATCGAGCTGCTACAGCGGCCTCACCACACATTATATGCAGTGGTGGAAGAAGTATTGGGAACCCTAATACCACATGAAATTACTTCTTAACTTATTCGAGTAAAAGTACAAAAGTATCTGCATCAAAATGTACTTAAAGTATCAAAAAGTAAAAGTACCCACTCAGACTGATATAGATCATTTCCAAATACTGGATTATTATTATTGATGCGTTTACGTACACAGCATTTTCATTTTCTCAAGGTAGGGCAAATTTTAACTACTTAATATACTGTTATAAGGTTTAATATTAAAAAAATCATATTGCTTTAAATTTCTAATGTTTTTTATGTTAAATCTCAACTTGAAAAGTAACTAAAGTTGGCAGCTAAATAAAGTGGAGTAAAAAGTACAATATTTGCATCAAAATGTAGTGGAGTAGAAGTTTAACGTTACATAAAATGGAAATACTTAAGTGAAGTACAAGTACCTCAACATTGTACAGTACAGTACTGTGTACACCTATAATACTTCATGTACTAAAAATATATTAATCTATTTCCTAAAATCAATTTCATTCAGGGCTTGGCGATATGAAAAAAATCAAATATTGCAGTTGTTTTGCCCTAGATATTAATAATGCTACAATATTATAGGGTGTATCACAAAATATTGACACAATGAGATAAATAATAAATAATCATTATTTATGTGGATTGTAATGACTGAGTGGGTAAATGCAAACAGAGCTGCTACAACAGTCTGGAAAGTTCTGAAAATTATGTCACTTGACTGTTTGTTGTTTAGCTTTATAACCAGGAAATGAAAACACTTGTGCCATATTACGTTATTACTATATCCAAAATCTCAGACAATATCTCGTCCTTTATCCCAATACATACATACAAAATTAAACAAGAAGGTTGCACAATGCATCATTATGTTTCTAGGAAAATCACTCAAATTTTAAGCCACAATAATCAAGTGTGTGTGCTGGAAAAATGAGTTCTACATGTGCTGCAATTTCAAATATTCACGCCTTGTGTGTGTGTGTGTTTGTGTGTGTGTTTGTGTGTGTGTGTGTATCTGCTCATCTATTCCAGAGTGAATGCACTTGAGCGTGTGGTTGAATGGGGGAGAATAGGCTCTGGTTCCCCCGCTGAATGCCTGTTGGATGCCATTGTGATGGCACACCACTGAGTGTGTGTGTGTGTCTCATGTGTGTAGTAGTGGTGGTGGCGGTGGGGGAGATGGGGCTAAGTCTATCAGGACCCCCACACATGAAAGGTAAACTGGAGCCGCTAATCGCAGTGCTGACACAAGGAGGTTCAGGAGGGCGGCCACTTAGAAAAGAAAGGCAGGAGAGCCGGGACCCTGGCAGCGTCAATAGGGCTCAGCACAACTGACCACATTACAGGAACAAACACACACTGCAGAATAGACACACAAACTTGGTGGTCCCTGCCTGCTCTTTGGTGTGGACTTTATGAATGGCGAGTGTATGAGTGTGTGTGTATGTGTTCATGTGCATGTAATACTTCTCCAAAAGACTGTATTCATTTTCCTTGATATCTTTTTTACAAATTCTGCAGAGAGCCCGGCATTGCCGACAATGCGGTTGAATAAAGTGTTTGATTTCTTTTCTTTCTTAAAGAAAAAAAAAAAATGAATACGTGATTGAACTCCAAAATTACACACTCTGAGGGACAAGGTGACTAACACTGGGTCTGATAACAAGGTTCAGAAGGAACATCAAACGCAGGTGAGAGCGAAGAAAATAAATAAAGCAAAGCGTTACAAAATTAATACAAGTTCAGGGACATATTTGGCAATTAACGCTAAAATGTCAGCTCCTGAGAAATGATGAAGGGAAACAGAAAGCTGGTATGCATGAGAGAGGGAGAAGGCAGGCTGAGAGTGGCACCAGGGAGACAGAAATGGGGGAGACGGGGGAGGCAGCCTGGCCGCAGGAGGAGAAAAAGAGCAGGGGGGGAGAAAGAGCGAGGGAGATTGGACAAATGACAGCCCCCCTTGAAGGTAGTGTTGTGCTCTCCTTTCTCTCTTCCCTCTTTCTCATCTCTTAATGCTTATTTTCATCACTTTGCTTAAAATATTGATAATCAATTAGCACTACGTCTGTTTTGCTACAGAATCTGTGTCACGGTCTATCACTCTGTCAGAGCCAATTCGCCGCTCATTCAAAGTTCATTTTTCCTTGGCGGCTCTGTGCCTTTGGAGGAGTCATTACGCGGGGAACATAGCCCGGGGTGCAATCACCTATTCTCTTTCATTACTGGGGAGATGGAGAAGGTGAGAGAGATTATTAGAACTTTGGAATGATCACAAAGCTCCACGCCGCCTGTCAGATCCCCCCTACGTGTAATTCATCTGGCCTCACTACCTCCCCCTACCCCCTTCCCTCCTCCTCTCCCTCATCCCCCTATCCCTCCTCCCCCAGCCTCAGCCAGGGGTTTGGCCACAGACATTATTCATGAACATCTGCAGCGCGCTGAATATTCCACAGCCTCCGCCGTGATGAAAAGGGAGCTGCCCCTTTGACTTGAAAATTAACATGCCGGCACAGAGATTATGGACGTTTCATTCCGAGCCGAGCTGGGCCACGCTGAGACCCGGCCGAGCTGACGGTACGGGCTGGGCTGAGCGAGGCAGGAGAAGCGGGACAGGTGCAGGAATTTGCTCTTTGTAATGGCGAGGTGTCGGCTTCAGTGGGAAACAATCAAGTTAATAAAAGTGGTTTATTTCAAAGCAATGAAAGTGACCATGGTGCAGGTGCACAAACAGGATCCGTCACGCATCCAAACACACTCTCAAATCAGACAGTACTAGTGGAGCAGTGATGGCTGCATCAGGGGTGGACTCACAACAAGTGTTCAAATCCAGCAGAAAACATTAAATCAGGCAAATTTTCACACAATCACTGCAATCAAGCACTCTGATATAATATAAGAAGGGCTAAAACATGCACTTTATAATAAATTTCTATTTAAAATTGCAGTTAAGCTGTTTATTTGCACTCTTGATGAATCCACCAATGGTTTTCTCAATAGTTTTTTTTAATAAAATGTCCAAAAACAGTAACAAATTCCAGTTGTCATGTATTTCTTTACAAACTGACATTTTATTTTGGCCAAACTCACAGTCTATAACCCAAAGATATTTAGTTCACCATCCTTTTTGACACAAAAACTTAATAATATCCTCGCATTTCAGAAGCTGCAAACAGACTTAACGAATATTCAATATTCAGAACAGTTGCAAATTCATTTTATGCAGATTAATTCATCGATTTAATCCTTAAAGCTGTATTTCAAAGACTGCTGGCAAACCTGCAGCAAAGCGAAAAATGTTTCCTCGTAAACATCTCATTGCACCCTCTCACCTCTGTGCATCTCTCTCTTTCATTCTCCCCTGGGCGTCTCTACATGAAAGCCCAGCCAGAGAATGGAGACTCTTCCTCCTCTCACACCAGGAGCACCACTGCTGGAGGGAAGCCAAGCATCCTCCCTCTCTCCCCCTCTCTCCCCCTCTCTCATGTATGTGTGTGCTGTCCCTCGCAAACCTCCCTGTGTCCTCAAAGACACTCTGGCGATGCGATACGTATCATGACACAGGTGCTACGATTCAATATATTTCAATAATGTAAGCAAGGTATAATGCAATTTTTTAAACCTAATTTTATGTTAAACTGCCATAATATAAAGAACACCTTCATATGTATAAAATCTAAGTAGTAAAAATATTTTTTTATGCAATCAGAACTGAGATCTATAACAGAAAGTACTGTTATACAACCTCATAACATTACTCTCTGCTGCATGTCACTTTTTAATTAAAACTCTATATAGTGTTTTTGAGAATCGTCACAATATCACAAAATATAACACAATACTGAAGTGTATAGATATTTTCTTACACCCCTGCAGTGGACTCACAAAGAAATAAGTGATATAATAGAAAAAGTGCAAATAATCATGTAATCTGACATACATACGCACATATATATATATATAATAAAAATAAAACAACTCTATTTGTAACTACAGTAATGTGAGTCACGACTGCTTTGATTTACAGAAGTGTTCTCCTGTATTTGAATGAGGCAAAGTTTTAAAGGGTGATTCTTAATATTCAGGCCCTTATTTTCCTCGTTTTTGCATTATGACCTTTGACCTGATGATCTATTTAAATCTGTGTCTCTTATTGAAGAGTTTCACTGCAGTACAAGAGCTGCTCTTCCACAGACAGTGGGACAATATTTTCTTCACGATTTAAGCCGAAAATACAATTATAGACAGATGGTGGTATATTTATGATAAATCCATATCTATAGTTAATTGACAGGTAGACCATTAACATAAAAAAGCCATCTAACAATTACTACTGAGAATTCCTATCAGCCTCCTCACAGTATGCTTATACGTGTGGACCGAGGACACACAGCAGAGACAGAAAGAAAGAAAGGAGAGAAAAAAATCAAGAAATATAAGCAGACAGACATACTGTGAAGAGAGAAAAATACACTTTAATGCTTCTGAAAAGGGGAGCAGTTGCAGGGTTCTGACACGGGCTGGAGCGGGACTTTGCGCTGCCTCTTGTTGATTGTAAATGGCAGAGCAAGTTTACTCTGGCAGTTGGAGCCAAAATGTAGTCTGACAGCTTTGTCAGGGAGTTTGAGCGGCTCAGTGGCAGGGCAGGAATCGGGATGATTCCATCCCTTTCATCTCCAAATCGCCGATGTACGCTCGTGAAATCTCCATGGTAATAAAAAAAAAAAAGGGAAAAAGAAAACCAGCC
>CAFUXE010000204.1:219485-234597 GCA_903364295.1 Serranus cabrilla
AATTGATTTATTTATACACCTTACTCCAGCTATTACAGTAACAACATGACTTTGAATACTGGAGAGAAACAGTATTCGAAATACGAGGAGGAACTTTGGATCTCTCGCACCTAAAAGCAACAAACAACAGCCGTGATTACCTGAATCACTCCAGCTAGGAGTTAAATGTCTCATTCATGCTTGCAAACAAGGAGATAGTTAGGACTATGACATAACCAGCACCATATCTTGAAAGGGAAATTGCACTCTATGCCTTAAAGACTGACTCTGGCAGGAGGCTGCGGCCCATCAGAACCAAAACCTCACACCGCAAAATCAGTTTGTTCCCGACTGCAGCTGGCCCAATCAACAAGGTCCAGAACCCCCACAGTCTCCAAACCTCACCTCAACACAAATATTGGACTATGATCCCTGTGCTTTCCACATTTTCTCCTTACTGTGAACATTTGTACATCCTGTACACCCCTGAACACTGTTTCTCATTCTTAATTCTTTATTAAATTGTGTTTTATATTCTTGTTCTTGACTGTTTCGCCACTTTATTCTGATTTTCTCAGTTTACTGCATGCACACACTGAGACAAATTCCTTGTAAGTGAAAAGTGGCAATAAACCTTTGATTCCGACTCTGATCCAATTAGCTGCGAGTGATTCTGGCAAATGCCAAAGGACACTGAACTACCAAAGTAAAAGCCTGCTGCACCTCACTAGTAGCAAATTAAGCAAAATGGAATTTGTGATGGCTTTGTGAGGCAAATGAAAAAAACAAGTAGAAAGTATGAACCACAATTTTAATTCCCATGGCGATACCAGTTAGATACAATCCTTGCACTATGTTGGATCAAATACCATCACAGCTTAATTGGTGTGAGGGAAGTGTTTGCAGTAAACAGCGAAAGGTTTAAGGGGGTGTTAGTCATGGTTTCATTTCCAAAAGCATCTGTGTGACTTAACAACACAAAAAGTTTTTCACTATAAGAACTGTTTGCTCTCGGTATCAAAAAACAATCGTTAAATGCACGAACACAATCGCCAGTAAACAAAACAACCTACAGGTACATCGTTCCTGCAGTTGCAGCCAGTTTGTTACTAAAAGCTCTAAAAACTCTACAAAGGCAGAGAGCAGCACTCACTAAGACACAGCAAGCTGCCACTTAGTACAAAGTTAGCTACATCAACTCCACTTGTACTTACATTGTGCCCCAATCTACTTACACTGACAAATCCAGGGCTTACATTACTCTGAAATAAGCAGCGGATATTGGCAGAATGGGCTTACCCAGGCATTGTTTTAACTGGGCTTTTCTGAGGGAATTTTCTGGCCTACTGTTTAAGAAGAAAATATTGAGGACAAAAATAAAGTAGTTGTTGTTGGCCACCGTCTTCAGGAGAAGGAGTTCAGGGGGGTGTTAAGATGATTTGGAGGCCTTTTCTCCTATCAGATCATCTAAAATGTGAGTGATTACACCGGTAATCAGCTGCAAGCCGACACTGGCACAGTCTGTGTTTAGGAGATAAAGGGCGAGAGACAAGAGTTGAGAATGGGGAGAGAGAGACCTGTGAGAGAGACAACAGAAAGAGGGAGGAGAGGAGGAAGAAGGTGGCAGATTATTTCTCAATATTATCACATGCCAGGACGGCCATTCTCCCTCTCCTTCAGCTTTTCTCTCTCTGTCTCTATCATACACTCTTTCTATTCAGAGATCCATTTGTGCTTGGCCAAACAAATAGCTGACACTGCCTCATCAAAGCTGTGGATTGGCAGCCCGGGCCAAGTGGGGCTGTTGACAAGCGAGGGCAGTGAAAGCAGAGGAGGAGAGGAAAGAGCAAGACAGAAAGAGAGACAACAGAAATCCCTGCCGTAATTCCCCAAACTGTAATCCACTGGGTTTAATGGTGTGTGTGTGTGTGGGGATTATACATTTATCATCAATGCTCATCCTTGCTCTCATACTGGTATGTGTGTGTGTATGTGTGTGTGTGAGGAGAAAAGCCAGCTTGTATAGACGGCCCAACAATGCCGGCTGAGGGATTTAAACCCTCGCTCTCTATCATATAACCACATATCCCGGCCAATTCAGAATAACGACTAGCCTATTCACTGCGGCTGATCCCACCGATTAGTCCTGATCTGGAGACACCCCCCAACACACACACACATACACACACTAATACTCCTCCCCTCACCTCTACCACTTGTCAAACATGCTGTACATTTTGTCCAAATTGAGGATCCCCTTGTTACCGTGTGTCACGACTCATCTGTGTCTCACTGTGAGTGAGCTGGTCCCGGCAGGAGCTATCAGGACCCCCAGAAGCTTTTTGTAAGTACATAAAGTCTATCAACTCAAGGTCAAAGGTCATGCCTGGTTCTGCAAAATCCCGGCAGGTTTTAAGGCAGGACGGGGATTAAAAGGTTCGTCACGATTGGAAACAAGATTACACATCTAATTCACGGCTGCAGCTCAACTAATCTCAGATACATTTCACGTAGATCACATAGATACATACAGAGAGGTGTTTCCCTCGATCACATGAAGGCAAAATAATAGAAACAACTGTCAGTGTGAAGCAATACAACTCAACAGAAAGGATGGAGAAAGAAGTTAGATTTTTAGATGCATTGTGATCCTCTGTTGAAAGTTTATGTCTCCGCTGTAACAATTCTGTTAAACGGGTTCAAATCTGGCTCCTGCATGTCTTCCCCTCTTCGCCTCTTTCAGGCTGCTGTTTTAAGGCGACATTTCTCCTCCTATCTGAACGTCCCAGATGCGTAATGTGGGGACCGGGTGATCCCGGCTCTGTACCGCCTTCGGAGGGAGTAACAGAGGTGTTATATTGGCAAGATTGTTCGGGACGGGATCAACGTGAACCAGCGGAGACAGCAAGACGGAAAATATGTGACGTATGTTATTTGGGCCACAAACACAGGAGGTAGAGCGGATCATCAGAAACACGCCTCTCTCTTTAGTTCGACAGTCATCGAATCACGTGAAGCACTTTGTTCCGCGATGCCGGATTGCAATGTGAATAGCCAGCAGTATTACATCGTTGCAGAATCAGTAGGAATGTCCAAAGGTGAAATGACTGCAGAACTCATTATAGAACTTTTGCGGAAATGCATTATGAAGAGGGTTAAAAAGAGCTGCACACCTGACAGTGAAGAACAGCACTTAAACTGATGTGAAAATTTTTTGAAGATGTTATCATAGTCGTTTAATGCAAAATGCTGCTTTGAATAAATCCCTGATGAAGGTCATTTAAACCAAAACATAGTCTGAAATGAATAATCCAGCAGTAAGCAAGGCAATATTTCACCTAAATTAAAGATTTACTCCCTTCTTGGCACTTTAGAAACTTTCCTTAGAAGGAGATCAGCTCAGTAGTTTATTAGACGACCTGTAGCCGTTGTGACCTTTCAGGTATGTGACTGTCACCATTACCGCTAGGCCACTTATGGAGCCTTGATCGGGCCTCTAGATAGCGAAAACCTGTCCGCAAAGCCGCAGATCAAGACAGGTTTATTCTGAGTATGAACAGAGCTGATCGCATCAATCTCTGCAGCCTGGACCCGCTTTGGCTTCGTCCGTTGGCTCCAAAAGGCATGAATCAAACTGAGAGAGACAGATTAGCCTTTGGTAACAAGAAAAATTGTTCAGGACATCAGAAAAACATACTTTCACCATCAGCAGATACAGGCCCGAACATCTTTCTTTTAAGCTGACGCACACTAATTTATGGTAAGCGGACGCTCACACAAATGTACACTCAGTGAACATGTGTCCTGCAGATGTAGTGGCTATGAAAAAGGCCCTGTTCTGTGTGTGTACATGAGAGAGAGAGAGAGAGAGTGAGGGAAACATGGAGAGACAAGAAATACCTGAAGAATCCAAATATATGAGCAGAAGAAAGAAGGGAAATTAAATGAACATTAATTCTCCCAGAGTCATTCCCGGCTTCTCAGCATGAGGAGATGAAAGAGGAGCAATGTACTTTCTGATATTTATTTCTCCTTAAACACGCAGCTGGAGCTCTGGTCTGGGAGACGGGGCCCTGGTTGGGAGGAGACGGGTACCCAGGGGCCCCTTATTGCCTGGTTTACTAATTAGGCAGAAATATGCACGATCGGGCCAATGGAGGATTAATTAACTGTTTATTTCTCTTCACTCCTCTATTGGAAACACTAGGTTTGGGCTGAGGGATGCAAGAGAGGAAGAAAGTGTTGGGTGCGGCATTTTTGGACAAATCAGATGGGTGTAAATGTGTGTGTGTGTGTGTGTGTGCGTGTGGCCTACTGTAAATAGAGTGGCAGAGCCGCCCTTTTGAATGAGCTCGGGTGGATGTCTCTGTCATCGGCCCCTGCGCCACACAGAGGAGGGCTGTTTGAGTTGTTATGTCTGAGTGTGGACAGCATGTGCAATGCCAAGACTCAATGAAAAAAGACATGAAGGGACACTGGAAGGGAAGAGAGACGGGGGACAAAAGTACTAAGAATACAGTATGTGTTGGGAGGAAGTGAACACATAGTAGCTTGTGGCTTAGACCACACATAGATGGGCATTTTTAATAATATGCCTTTTATTTTTATTTTTTAGATATTTTAGCCTTTAGTCCACAAGCAAACTTCAATTAATAAAATTTAAAAGGATCTTTTGGAAAACTCTGCCCATACTGAAGATTTCCAGGGACGAGTGGCTAAAATAGTCCTTGTGAAGAGGACTTTTTACATGAATAAAAATCAACAACTGGGGTGATAATGCACTGCAGAGGTCACAGCTACATAACCCAGCACTCCTACCACACAGCAGCCAGGTAGGCCTCTGATGACAGCTTTTTTTCCAGGCTTCTGATTGGCTAACATGGCTGTAGGCTGAGAGTTATATTGCTGCCTGTTTGCTTGGCATGCTCTTTAAAGCACTACAGTTGAGTTTTGCTGCATAGACTTTTTTAAATGGTGCCTTTGCGGACAGAATGTTTTATTTTTGAGAACAAAGGAGAAAAAATGTACTTATGGATACATTTTAAAGTCATTTAGTCTTATAACAACACTGTGAATTTAGTTATAACACAGATTTTGGAGGAAAAAAACCTGCATGTACACCATGCAGCTCCTAGCCTGCTTTGCTTGGTGAGAACTTAGTGGAATAAAGTGAAATTAAAGTGAAACTCTCTTAATGGAGCAGCTGACAACAACATAACCAGCTGGTTAGAAAAACATCTAACTGACTACTAAAGATTGACTGAATTGTAAAGTTAAGATTCTAACCTGTATCTTACTTGGCTTTGCCTTTCTGCAGGATCTCTTAGATTTCTTGTCAAAAGCCATTAAAAAGTAAAATACTTTACAGACATCCCCATAGTTAATGCTCTGGTTTACCACTAAAGTAATGGTGGCTTGTTTACTTCTGCTTACAAGCCGTATTTGTCAATAGTGTAAGTCTAAAGACCCACAAAGTGGAGAAAGACTGAAAAGCAGGAAATTGGGAGTGGGAGACAGAAGCCTGTGACAGGAGGGAGAACAGAGAACTAATAAGCTGAGTGTGTGTGTTAGTTGGGGCAGGGTAACAGCGCAATCTGTATGAAATTAGGACTCCATTAGAAGTTTGAAACAACTCATGACTTCCATCTGTTCCTGAGGCCCGGAACGTGAGATTGGAGACGACAGGTGTCTAAATGTTTATCAGCCGTGCTGCGTTTATTCCTGCGTCTCTGAGTTTGGAGGAAAAATGACCCACACTAATCTAATTCAAACTAACATTCACTTTGAAAGGTTGTTGGTGTGGCAGGAATAAAACACATGCTGTTCAAACCCATTGGAGTCAGTACAGTAGGTGCCTTGGCATGTCGGAGTTAACCCTTCAGCCCCATGAGAGTACACACAAATGTAAGCACGTGCATCACACATGCTAATGAATCTGATAGAAGAAGGTTGTTATAAGTGACTATGTCATTTAATATTCAGGGAGTTAAAAGTATGTTTTTGTGTGATGCAACACGAGCACAAACGGGAAAAAACAGCGCCCCGTATGTTGCATTAGCTCCGCCTACCGTCCCTGACAGACCAGATGACTCATAATACTCCAATACAAGGACTGTCATCAGTCACCCATCGGCTCAATCACATATATGTAATGTGCACCTGTGATGCCCCTTTTAACTTAAAGACCTTAAACGTTCACCTGCTGACCTACAAACAATCTTTGCACTAAAACTCCCAAACTCACATCAAATGCACACATGCAAAAAGTTCCTCCACATAACTAACATAATTTCTCCCTATTGCACATGCAGCCTCACATAAACATTTCATGGCATCAAAGGCCGACAATTTAGGCCACAAAAGCCTTCAGTTAGAAACATTTCATTGCTGATGCTTGAAATATTTCCTACAATGGAACTTGTCCGGTCCCTCTGGGTTATTTTATATTAACAAAGTACGACTCAAGGGTTTGCACTTGACACTGCACCTCCTTGGGTCCTTAGCAATACAACTGTGAAGTTGATCCGATGAACAGTTGTCAAGATAATCTAAGGACAGACAGACATAAATCGTGCTCCCATCAACGAATTCCAATGCACATGTTGAAGATTCGCATGAGATAAGCTTGATGGAAACACCAAAACTGATGAAAACTTTTGAAAATGCGCAATTATAATTTGCTCAATTGGATCCAAATACTGAAGACTTCTCTCCATTTTCTCTTGTTGTTCGTTCAGCAACCTGTTTTTGTTGTTTTTTCTCTCTTGCCTAACCTCTACTTCTTCTACTGTCTATGACGCATTAGCCTACAGTAATACATTACACTGCCATCTTCTGACGAAAATATGTTTATGCAGCTTTGTTTATTCGCTCTTCACCAGTATATGGGAATGTCTCTAATTCACATTTCCTTTAATGCAACATTTCAACATTTCACTTCAAAATTCATTTGGAAACGCAGCTATACACTAGACAGACAGTCCCTCCTTCCATTTAAGTCAGATCTTCATCTGCCCTGCCGACGATTTAACTCTTACCTGTAAATCAGCCCCATTCCCCGATCCACCTCCACATTTCACCCCCTGGGGGAGGCAATCGCTCACTGTTGAAGCATTTTGCACAGATTTGTTGCCAATTTGTTGCTTTCCAGTGGAAAGAGTAAATGTAATAATGAGGGGGGAGAAATTCATTAAACATGTGTATGAAATACTTTTCAAGTGCGAGAGGAAGATTCATTGGGATGTTCATACGGCGCATAATCATGCCTCCGTCTGCTCAGCCTGCAATGGCATAAAACATTTAATCTGGGATGAACACTTTCTGTCGCTTCCTCTCTCTCTCTTTGGACCCTCTCAACAACCCCCCATCCCCTCCCCTTTTCCTCCCCCTGCTACCCTCTATCTTTCTTTCCCCCTCTCTCCCTCTCTCTCTCTCTTTCTCTCTCTCGATCTCTCTCTGTGACTGCCAGAAACCACAATCATAAAATTATTAAAATGCTGTTTGGCTGCCATTAATCAGTGGTGGTGATAAATCCTAGTGTGGGAAGTGACAGAGCATTAGTCACATACCTCTTGGCCTCAACAGACAGAGAATAATGAGCCACGAGCCGGACCGGGTCAATCATAAACTCATCAAATGCGTCATTTAATTTCTTCATTTAGACAAACACAATTTGTTTATGGGAAAGATATCAGGTGTTGTGGAATGAGAAACGGCGCTGAAACGCTGGTACATTAATCAGGGCTTGATTACACGCGACTCTGCGGTTGTTTATCCTAATTTCATTCATTTCCATCAACAAAGCAAACACAGACGAACACAGCCATTAGTGATGGTTGGGGATGGCACAATTACAGCCTCGTATTAAATAAAGTGATGATGAATGGTCCAATACAAACTAAAACAAAGGGGTTTTTATTACTTCAATTCCATCCCAGCCCTCGCCTTCCTCTGTGTGTGTCTGCTGGTGTGAAAGGAGAGAAGAAGCTGTTTCAACTTTACTACTAGAGGGGGCCAGATTGATGAGCGAAAAAGGGAAAAAAATGAAGAAAAAATAAAAACTGTGAGAGAAGTATTGACTCTTTGAAATGGCAGTTGGTTATATATGATAGCAAAAGACAGCCTTGTACATGAAAACTTCTGTTACAGTTACATTTCTAATTGAAATCAGTGGGTGAGCTTGTTATAAAAGCGGCTAAACCCGTCAACGTTAACCCATAAAAAAACAAACACACACACACACACAAACTCCATTTACCTACATACGCACATACTGCACACACGCAGAAGCTGATAAAGATGAAAAAAGTAACAGCAAAGTCAGAGATTTTTTTTGATCATGTAAAGCTCCAAGAAGCTAACCAGTGTGTTTGCAGCTTGTTGATGCAGTTCAGCAGGCAGGCTAGAACTGCACGGGGTGTAACAACATCCAACAGTGCCTCAAATAGAGCCGTAAAATTAACCATGAATAATTGCGTAATATGACATTTGTTTCTTTTTATAAGCTTCACATGTAGTAAGTCCAGGGAACCTTAAAGCGGTGGTTGGACACTTTGGTAAACGCGTTTACTCGCTTTCTTGCCCGCTCCTGGCCAAGAAAGAGTCTGGCACATAACCCCCTGTAGAACACAGCTTGACGTTTTTACACTTAGTTTTCTGTTTGAATTATAAAAAGAGATATAGCATGTTAATTAGAGAGCTTTAGAGGTGCTGCTAGGCAGATTTAGTTGCCTTTGGACAAAGCCAAGCTGATGAGATTGATATCAATCCTCTCATGAATCTCTCAGCAAGAAAGTGGATTCCATATTTCCAAAACTGTTGAAATATTCCTTGAAGGGGCTTTTACTGATTACAGAAAGAAAGACAATGTGTGTTGGCACTGAAGAGATTAAATGTAATATTCATTCATTGTTATTCAGCCGTTCTGAAGTTTTGGATATTGTCTTTTATTTGTGCACAGTAAGGGGATTGATTAACAGCACAGGTTTATCTGAATTAACAGTATTATTAGTAGGCTGATATTTACACCATAATATGTTTTCAGTGTATTGTATGTATGTATTGTCTATAGAGAGACAGATTTAATTGATATGTTTTTACTATTTAGCCCCAAACAAGGTCAAAACTAGTCAGGATTTGAAACAAAATGTGCCCTTAGGAGTTCACGAAGCAAGCAAAAGTTTTGTTTAAATTCAACGTTACTCACAAAACAGCATTGTCTGAACCTCTGAGGTCTAACTGACATGATGAATGCATACAATCAAAAAAGGGAGAAAACTCATAAAAACATACAAACCAAAAGGGTCAAAAACTCTGGCTGGAAAAATATTTTAATATAAATGTATCCTTCCTCTGCCTGAAGAATGTCTTATAAACTGTTTTAATGACTTTACTGTGTTTACAACGGTGTAAATGTTGCTTATTCATGAAGCCACATTAATAATAATCACTCCCAGATAAACATTCATTAAGTCTCTTGCACAAGGACACTTTATCATGCTGTGAGGAGGAGCTCGGAATCGAACCCCCAACCTTGCAATTTCCTGTTCTGACCTGTGAGCTACAGTCCCCCTCCGCCCACTGTACTATTAAATCAAGCATTCGCCCATTTTTCACGTAAAGCACCGCAAGCAATCACTGGTGTCGTGGCCACATCACTCATCCCATTTGTCTGCGTTTACATCTGCCGTTCCCTGTGACTCAATCATGCATAACAGCTGAGCTGCACATTAAAGGTATCATGAGGTAAAAGACATGCAGTGAAGGACCTGAGCATCATTATAAACAGGCTGAAACTGATTAGTGTACTAGAATTATATATGTCATAATGTTGGATATAATGAAAAAAAAATAACCAGAATAAAACATGAATATGTTAGTGTCTAAAACTAGATATTTAATTCATAGACTAAGTGAAACTAAACAAGCCTTGCAGTTGTTGTTGCCCTTTAAAGTAATACGACCAATCAAGTGAATCACACAAACAGCCATCAGAAGAATCCAGCGTGATGAGTGTACGAAGGCCAAGGTTGCTGCGGCAACCCATCCTCGTCCATCTATAACAGGAACGCTGAACATCCATCCATCGCTTTTCTATACCTGCTTATTCTTATTCAGGGTCAAGGGGGTGGGGGGGCTGGGGCTTGTCCCAGCATGCATTGGGAAAGGCAAGAAAACAAGCTGCCAGTTTATTACAGCGCAGAGCGAAAGGCATTCAAACCTATGAGGACTGAGTTTTGAATGCAGCTCGTCTGAATGTAAATCCAACACAGGTGATCTCCATTTAACTAATTGTGTGATTTGTAGAACCAACTGGCTGCACTGGTGATGATTCAAGTGCCCCCTCTTGTAACATATGCATCACCTTGTTTGGATCTGTTTTCAATTTCTTTTCAATTTAATGTCAAAAAGTCACATTAAATCTACTTGAATTAAATGTTATGATACAATCAAACACAAAAACTTCCAACATAGTGAATATTTCTCGAAGAAAAGAACAAAACAGGCCCAATATATGAACCAAAGACCTTCTCTCTATGAGCCATGTTGCTATTGAAGCACTATAAAGTCTCTGAATTTTGACATAAATTCTGAGACCAACAAAATAGATTAACAACCATGGCCACAGTAAAAAGCAAAATGCAACAGCATCATTTTGCTGCCAACATGAAGAATAAGAATAGGAGTGTCAGAGGGTAGAAATGATCACAGATTGTTGAAGCAGGGAGACACAAGTCTACACTTTGTCGACTTCAGGGCCAATCAGCCAACTACATGCCCTGTAAAAACAGTGACTACATTTACATGCAAAAAAATATCCCACTCGTATTCTGAATATGACAATATTTCAAATTAGATACAGGTCAAATGAAAAGCATGTTCAGTTTGGATATGAATAATTAGGCCACATGATATTCTGGTTTCAGGAGCATTCTTTGGACATGTATTCAGTGTGTTCTGAATATGCGTCTCTTTTGTTTTAAGGGTTTTAAAGTTTGCAACTCACTGCCTTTTGCCTGTTTATCCTCAGCTTTGTGTGCTGCTGTGGTTGTTGTACACAAACCAACCAGCCAACAGTCAGCAAGGCTGTGGTAGAGATGCTTTTGCTTTTGTTTTTGCTGCTGTGACAAGTGAATTTCATCTTTGTGTGATCAATAAAGTATAATCTAATCTAATCTAATCGAAAACCTTGTTGTTTCATGAACCTGCCAATGTGCCGGAAGCATCTGTTCTACGATCAGAACCAGCCAGAACTCCGACACTGGAGCTCGACAAGTAAGCCTATGGCTTTGCGTTGACTTCTGGCAGGTATTTCATACAAGTTAATGTCGAAAACCCTGAACTATCCCTTTAATGAGCAGTTGAACAGGTGTACCTAATGACTTGGCCGCCGAGTGTCAATACCAACAGGTTTTTGGAGATGCACGAATATTGCTATGCCAACTTTTTCAAGCAGGTGGTTGAAGGAATGAATCAGGGAGGCACTGCAAGTTCGAACAAGTCCGCTGCATATAAATGGTGATATAAGTGGAAAATTAATGTTCGTTAGCCATTTTAAACACCTAAGTAGAAATATTAGGGCTAAGGGCAAAAACTGTCATCTGCAAGGAAACTTAAGAGATGGTCCAGTCCTAAAAACAGGATGATGTCACACAACAGTTTGTTAAAAGATTCCCTTGTCTTCCCCGCCTATCACTCACAAAGGTGCCACCGTCCACATGGTGAGAATTCAATAATAGTGTTGTTAGCAGTATAGCTCTCTCCTTCTCATCTCTCTCAGTCTGCATTCTTTGCATTCAGCCTCCCTCTCCACCCCCTCCCAAAAAGCCCCGAGCGCCTGCCAGCGGTCCAAGGTAATTAAATTACTTAGTAAAGTTTACTTAACAGTAAATGGTTAGCAAAATTTAAGGTGATTGCAAATTTGCTTTCATTCCACTTCAATGGCTGGCCTGTTTAAGGCTCGTCTGCAAATAATTAGCACATACATTTGCATCAAAATCGTTTATACCATATGTTGCAAAATTATGGAAAGCAGCAAATTAAAAATATTCTTTTTCTGTTATGGAAATGTCTACATGTTGAGAGGAGAGAGAGAGAGAGGGAGGGAGAGAGGGAGGAGGGAAAGATATCACCATGTGTCTCCAAACAGCAACAACAAGGAGGAGAGAAAAGGAGGGAGGAGGGCGCAGAAATGATTCAGTTTGGATTTGAACATACTCATAACGGTCTTTTTCAAGAGCTCACCAGATGCTGTTTGAAATCTGCCCACAGAAGAAAAACAAAGCCTTCTCAATCTCTCACTCTCCCTCTCTTTCTCACACACATACACAGAATCAGAGAATTTCCTCTAAGTGGCTCTCTCTAGTACAGTACAGTATATATTGTTCACTAAAGCAAGGCAAGGAAAGTTGTACACTAATTTGACAAGTACTTTCTACACCCTAGACCTCCAATCTCACAAAAAATAAGGATAACTGGCAACAACAAAATATGAAAACACGGAATCCAGCGACCAAATAAAAACACCTACTCAGGCTGCAGATATAGTAATTGCTTGTAGGTTCTGTATGTAAAGATTATTTTCTGAACTCATTCACTTAGTATTTGGTATATGAACTGTCAGGAAATATGAAAACTGCCCAACAATGTCTTTGTTGTGTCCAAACAAAGTCTATAAACTAAATATATTCAATCTACAATGATCTAAAACAGCAAATACCCTGATGAGAGAAGCTGGAAGCACAGACTTAATAAATAATAGAACAGCTAGAACAGTCTGGTGAGTTCAGAAAATGACTGTACTATAAAGCAGCCTTTAAATTAGGAAGAGACAACACTTATGCCATATTACAATGATATCCAAAAAAGGTGATATCTAGTCTCATATCATGATATCGATAAAATGAATATATTACCTAGCCTTTTGGTCTATTATAACAATTGTTTCAGCTCTAATTGATGCCAAAACTGACACTTTTTTCATTATCAATCACAAAGGCCAAATAGGTCTTAAACCCCCAAATTATTCATGTTTATATCATAGAACATTAAGAAAATCAGCCGATGTTCATATTTCAAACATTCATCACTCATTCAAATTGTTGATAACTGTTGATGATAGACCAAGGTTGGACACATTGATGATATATATCATCAATTTTCATCAATTTTCATCATTTTCTCTATTGTTTCTATTGAAATAACCAGTAGCTAATTAACGTCACTTGGACAGCCCTTCATGATCTGATCCTCCAGTATACAACAATAGGCTTTACCATGTAATTGCTTCACTTCCTATATCTAGTGTATTTTGACCATATCACCCGCTCTATAATTGACTGATCAGTTCAGCTCTAACCTTAGTGTCAAATTTGTGAAAAAGCAGTAAATAGTACAGCAGTGGAAGGTGGGAGGATGAGCAGCGTGAGGGCGCCGGTATCACAAGCTGACTATAGCTAAGAGAAAAGCAGGGTGCAGCAGGACCTGTGTTTATTATACCCATAAAACAAACCAAAAATCAATTGTACATAAAATTCTGATCCGTGCAGTCTTTAGGTCACTCAGTCCGCCCCTGCCATTGACAGACACATATGAACTAGAAGCTACTGAAATGGAAAAAGAAACAGCTGTAGGTAGAGAGGAGCATCCTTTCTTTAAACTAAAATGTGCATTTTGAAGTAAACAGACTTCTTTTTAGTGGGTCAGAGCAACTGCTTGAGGCACAGGGCTCTTACTGTGAGGTATAGCTCTCCATCCATCCATCCATCCATCCACCTCTCTCCTCTGGAGGTCAGTCGGCCTGCCACCAGTGTCAATCTGCTACTAATTGAGCAGCAGGGGCTGTTTGATAAAGGCTTATTCAGGTATTTGTGTCCTGTGTATCTGCAGGCTTCTGTCTCTCTCCGTCTCTCTGTGAGACATAATTACGACTGTTGACTGGAACAGTGAGGTAATGGCACATAAATCCAGCTGATCAATGGTTACAGAGACTAAATTACAGGACATCCCTGCGCCATTATCCCCCCCAAAGGACAACAGGAGACACATTCCTGCACGGATGTGAAGGGGATTTTTCTGCTGCTGTTGTGTAATTGTTTCGTTTGTTTGAATACGGTGGAAGCTATGTTGTTACATTTCGAGCTTTATGCTTGAACAAAAAGTTGAACCAAGAAAACAAAAACAAAAAAGGAAAATGAATATATCAAACCAAATCCCTCCAATGCAGCTAACCTGGAAGCATCTCTGCTGATTTGTTGCATTGAGGCTTTTAAAAGTGGTGTTTAAAAAGTGCTGCAGGGTAAACATTAGCAAATCTCCCTTATGCACCAGGCTGTTTTAATCATTAAACTATGTGAGTCATGATTAGCTGTTTTATTCTCAGCCCGCTTTTTTCTGCCCTTTCTGATCTTTGACTGAACCTTTTCTGTGAAATCAGAAAATCCACATTCAGCAGCAGTAATACTGCAAGACAAAGCACTACTTAAAAAAAAACTACAACCCCTTAACCTCACAACAAAATAACCATATTCTTTTGAAAGCAATCTGTCATCAAGTTGTTTACCATCTTTTGGCTCATTTTTATTACAGCAAAAGCCCTCTATTCAGTTCAGACTGCTCAGAGTCAAGTGGCGTGCTGCTGTTGCTGTTACAATAACACCTTTAGCCAAGACAACATGCGCTGAGGAGTTATTACTGGGTAACTCCCGCGTGCTTCTGCAGGGAAATCCCCTTTCAGATGAAAGTCACACAAAATGTTGAGCCACAAACAGAGCGACAGCGATATGATGACGATGGATAATGTGAAGCAAGATCTCCAACCTATCCGACAGAATAGACCGTTTGTCAATACAACCTATAACGACACATATGAGCATTTGTCAAGCTGCTCGCGGTACAGAGGAGCGTCTAAATCTAGGTTAACTGTTGTAAAAAGGCTGCAGTTTCTGTGAATTTATGCTACAAATCAACCAAACTAGGTTTAGGCCAAAAACTTCCTGGTTAGGAGTTATGAAAGACAGTTTAACAAGTAAATAAATGTACGTAAATGCAGGCAGAGACGTACTTACGTAAAAAAAAAACATGAGCCACGGAAGTTACGCAAAAAATGTAAGTTACGTTAAAAATTGTTTACTTT
>CAFUXE010000204.1:260296-291610 GCA_903364295.1 Serranus cabrilla
CTCCTCTCCCCCCCTCCACCTCTTGACACAGCGAAGATAAATATCTTCAGTCAGTCAATGGAGGCGACAGAGGGACTTAAAATGCAGAGGCAGTCATTTGATTTCCAGCTAACAGAGCTGCCCATTAGCCCAGCACTCATCAGCCATGCATTACCTCTCAGGCCTGCTGTCCTGAGTGTGGAAGCTTTAACCCTTTCACTGTCCACTAATGGCCAGGTTTAACTCCTTATACCAGCCATACTCTGCTTTCTTCCACTGACCATATTAACCTATAACTGTCCCCTAGATGTGACAGCAGCCACTCAACTGTCCTTACTAGCAATGGCGGTGTGGGGACGCTAGGGGCAGACTCACTGGTTCATCATTATATCTAAAGTCCACCTCTCTGGCATTGCAGTTTTTCTACCCAGTACAGTAAAATGTGGTGAATTACCATCCAATTTAAGTATTTGAAATAAAAATTGAAAAATGCGTTGGACTACATATCGCCTATGAGCATCTTGTCAGCACTGCTCAGGTTTTTTTTTTAAAGTGCGCCTATCTTTTTTTTCCTTTTTTTTTTAAACCTTTGCTGCAGAAATAACATTTTGGCCTGCAGCAGCCTCTCAGCCCTCGAGCTGATATCAGTCAGAGATAGTGAGCAAAGAGAAGACAGGACACTGTAACGCTATGAAAGAGACATCATTCATAAGAGTGTGTGTGCACGTGTATAAGTGTGTGCACGTGTGTGTGTGCATGTGTGTGTGTGCACCCCATTTGCCACAGTTGCATGCCTTGTCAAGCGTGTCATTGAGCATTCATATGTTGTTTGACTGCTGATAGAATGGCAGGCATATTTATTAAAGAGTCAATGTGATGGGGACACCAGAGCAAGCATACTCTCACACATACACACACACTCAGACAAAACACACAATGCACTAATACACAGTCCACATCAGTGACATCTGCCTGTTTAACTAATAGAAGGCAAAAGCTTGATATTAAGCAGTTGAGGGACACACACTCACACACACACAATAACACTGGGAGCTCAGCTTTCCCTCAGGCCTGATTGCCATCTCCACAGCTCCTTTTTAACACAGCTGCCAATTGAAATTGAAATTGTATTCTTGTGTGTGTACTATCAGAGCTACCTCTCAGGGTTTTATACAGCTAAGAGGAGGGCTGGGGGGGAGACACACACACACACACACACACACTTAGACGCACTCACAGGAAGGGATAATGCAGGGGTAAGTCAGGGGCTGTCACTCTTCCATGCAGAACACACAAGAGGGAACAAAACACAGACTTATGCTTCTATGCTTTCTATGTAATTCAGCACGCACGCACACATACATTTGCGGGTACACATGCTGCACCCCCCCCTGCGCCCCCCTTTCAAATGGAGGGGGCTCAACTTTAGCATAATCCCAAAATGGTGGAGAAAAGCAGTCCATTAAAAATGGGGCTAACAAATTCAGCACTTTATGTTTCTCTGAAGGGAGGGTTAAGTGCAGTCAATAAAAAAGTCAAAAAAGGAGGAAGAAGAAAGGAAGAAGCTTATTTATGGCTGGCCTCTCTGCTCTCTATGATAAACACACACACATGCACACACACCACACACACACACCTGTTTTTATGTGGCCCATATTTGACACCTGGTCGTGGACACAACTGAGAGAGAGCGGGAAGCACTTGTGGAGCAAGAAATTAAAGCCTACATTTCTTTAAACTTTGCCCGATTTGTATCAGTTTAACAGGCGAGAATGCAGATTTTACATCATCTTCATCATTCATATCACAAAACAGGTGTGTTGTCACCCCGCACCGGAGGTTAAAAAACCAAAAGAGATCAAACTTTTTATTTACAGGAACTTTTATCCCGACCAAATGCTACTTCATGATCTTACACACACTATTCAACAGGATTTTCTTTGGAGGAAAGGGCAATGCTCTTTACTACCCCGCCCTCAGATAATTAAAGGCGTGGCCACTTTGAGTGACAGGTGGGGGTCTGCCATGCTCCAACTCTTTGCCCCTTTTTCGGATAAACTGGGAGTTACGAGGATTCAGGTACCGTCAACATGGCGACAGCTGGAGCCACCACACTGAGCTTGACAAGGGCTCTTCAGAAAGTCCATTTTTTATACAGTAAGTATAAAGACATTTTTACCAGGGAACACCTTATTTTGCTATTTTAAATGCAAAATAAGGACTGAAGTATTAGCACGCAGTTTTTGTTAAAATTTCACAACTGAGTCTGTTGTGAAACTGCGTCATCATAAGTGTGTTTCCTGTTTAATTTGGAATATATGAAAAACAAATCTGACTTCAGGATGAAGTAAGCAGATGGGGCCCTGTGCCTGTGTTTAAACCTGGCACATGTTTACATTTATTTGGCTATTAAAGTAACAAATCCTGCATCAGTAGGTCAGAGTTGAGGAATCACCTTCAACTCATTCTGAGCCAGCTGACTCAACCGGCACCCAGATGCATTCGCATACGTGTTTAAACACACACATCATAGGCAGAGAGTGTTTCCCTACAGACTGGCCATATCTCCTCGTTCTCAGCCTATACACACCAACTCAGTGCAGAAGGGAATTGAACGCCCGGGCCAAGTTTTAAAGTAAATTGACTTCTTTTGAGTGTGTTACATAGAGGGAGAGCGGGACAAAGAGAGAGAGAGAAAAAGCAAAAGGGAGACATGGAGAGCAATCAATTTCCCCGCGGTTTCTTCAATAGCCGGCGGTCCTTTTCATACCTCCCAATTAGAACCTTTCCTAATCAGAGAAATACCTCTCCATTATTGAGACGGAGACAATGACACTCCCCAACATTTCCGCCTGCTCCAAAACTCTGTAGATTGCAGTACTGGTACACAAAGAATAAAGCACCGGGCTGTACGGCAGGGGGGGACGCTTGTGTTAAAATCACATGTGGAAATCTTTTGGCTCTCCTCGCGGCCCCAGAAAAACTGATGGGGAACAATGGCAGCCCGGCACAGCATCTGTCATGGCACAATATAAAAAGATGATCTTGGCACCAAATGGACAAAAAAAAGAGAAAGAACGAGGGAGAGGGAGGAAGACGGGGGAATGGAGGGGAGGGGAAGGGGAGGGCCGGGCGAGAGGTAATTCATTTGCAAATCAGGCCCTGGCGCTCAGGTCTATTTCAAGCTGCCAGTGGGTGCCAGGAGTTAACAAGGTAATCAGTTTCAATCCTGCCCTTCAATTGTACATCACACCCTCATCCAGAGAATACCCAGGCCTTTCTATAGGGGCAGAGGGGGGAAATAGCAATCTGGCTGCCGGCTGGCTCCACACACAATACACACACACACACACACACCTGAAGACACATACTGTATACAGGCAACCAAGCATTTGCAAACACACACACCTACAAAGACAGTTTACTAATAACCACGTATCCACGACATGTCTTTACAAGCAACTGAACTTAATTTTGATAATTTGTTAAATTGTTTCATTCAGGAAAAAAATAACAAAAATTCAAAACTCAAACGTGTGGATTGTGACGTACTTAAATTTAATTTTGTTACTTTAGATTTTCAGGCTGATGGGAAAACATTTAGAGATGTCTCGTTGGGGTTTCAGAACATGTCACTTTATTTTTGACATGTATTAATAAAAAATAATCAACAGATAAATTAATCATGAAAAAAGTTATCTTCATCAACAAAACACTAAGAAATGCTGATTTATCACAGTCCTTATGTTTCTCTCATCTTGTCTTATTTTTTACGGCATATATGAAGCCATCTATAAGTTATTTTGCTTGGTCTTTATTTGTTGACGCCATTGTCGTATTTCAAACTGCTGCAGATCATGATGTCACAAAACCTGACTAAAATATCATGAAATTATGCATGTCTTTTCTAGCAAAACAAGTTCTTCTGCAAACATTTTCAGCTCAAGTTTGTCATGTTTGCTGTTCTTTGATTAAACTAAACTGAATATCCTTTCACAAAATCCTTCAAACACACAAGGGGGACGAAGGCTGTTCTGAACCTTAAAGTGTTACAAGCGAACCGTTAGAAAGAAAACAGCAAGCTAAATTTGTCCTAATCCTTTCTTCCTGTCCCTGTATCCCTCTCTTTAGCCTGTGTCAGCTGTAACCGGCTGGCCGAGAGGCAGTTAGCCCCGGTTAGTCCCTCATCTGCATAATCAATATGACAACCTTATTTTTCTGATGCAAACAGGATTTTGCTGCTGAGCTGTGTTTGTTGACGTGTGTGTGAGTGTGTGTGTGAGTGCCCAGCCTGCTTCTGGCCAGCCTCAGTCATGGCCCTCTTTAGCCTTAATTAGATTAGGTGCGATTATCCCGGCTCTACCTTACAAGTGTACAGGCGGGATAAAGTGGCCACAAAGGCCAGCCTGTCACAGGGACCGGGCTCTGGTCTGCAGGTTATCGGGGTCCAGGGAGACACACCGCGTACATTGTTATTCATATCATCTCCACACCGTTTTCTGCGGTGCCTTTTTCACTTCTCTTCGTGCACTGATCCTCCGCCCCCCCCTTCCTCCATGTCTGTGGTGTCAAACTGGCGTAATCACTGGCCGGGGTAAGTCTCTCTTTTTTTCTCTCTCTTTCTGTCTGTCCGTCAGAAGACAAAACAACATGGCCCCAAGCGCTCTGCAGTCTGGCCTACAGGGAGAGATGTCAGGAGTGTGAGAGTGAGTGTGCAAGTGAGTGTGTGTGTGTGTGCGAGTGTAGACTTCAAGGAAAAGTGGTACAAAGAAAAGTTAACCCAAGTCTCACACTAATGCAAATAGACGAACGAGCACAGCAGACTGACACACACACAGATGCAGAGGACAGAGTGGTTGCTACGGATCACATGCTGACACCTTGCACACAAAATCCAACTCTGAAGGCCTGAATATACTCATTCAAACTCACACATTTGGGCTCAACCTCAACATGTTGTTGGTGTCGACCCAAATGCGTCCACAGTACAAAAAAAAAATACCGAAAATGGGTAGTGCATGTCTGGTCAGATTCATTATGATTTATTACTTTTTGATGAAGTGCTGATTTAAATCAATACGTTGCCAGTTTTAGATCATTTTATTTCGGAACATTTCTTGTTCTTCTTTTTGTGTTTGGACAATATTTAACACACTCTTTTGCTATTTTTGGAATCCTCAAAGTAGGGGTTAAAAAACTATCTTTTCTATAGCAGTATCCAAAAAAATGCAAATGATACCCAGCCCTACTCAACACTATAAACACTCTATATATCAGAGATGCCAACTTACAGCATGACCACATAAAAACGTCTCTCCTCAAGAGCAGAGTCAACTTAACTGCGGCATATGTATACCTACAAAAACACGCGTGCCATAACATTGGCTCCAGCAGCATTATTCCTTCTGATTAATATGTGTTTGAAACTTTTAATGAGATGATTTGCTTCTCTGTTTCACTTTGTGAAATACTCAACCATTTTCCATAAACCTTTTTCACGTAGCGCTCAGCACTGACAGATTTCAGTTGGCCTGCATCGATGAGTGTGTACGCGGAGAAAGAAAAGGTGAATTATTTCACTCACTGTTGATTAGACAGCAGTGCACGAGATATTTATACACAACTGTGCATACTTTCCATGCAGTCAGATGTGGGCACAGTCAGAGGTAGCAACAGAGAGGCAGGGGTGGATAAAAAGTTGAAAGATACTTAGAGAAAAGAAAGATGTAAAGAAAACCTGTAAAGAATTTTAAAAAAGTGCATGGGAGAGAAAAAGGTTTCTAACTCTACCAAGACAAGAAACACAGAGCCGTATTAGCTGGGGATGACTTAGCGATATCAGTTATTTCATATATGGAAAATGAATTCTGGTAACTTCTGTTGTTGATGATTGACAGTGATGCAGAGTTTAAGCAGATATCAGACAACTTTTAACATAACTTGTGTTTTTTATGTAACTTTCGTGGCTCACATCACCCTAAAAACAACTTCACTTCCGGCGTTTTCTAAACAAAACAGAATTAAAAGCTGACAGAAAAAATTGGTATTGACATATATTGTTATACATGAGTTCCGACTCCTAACACCTAGCATTTAATATTTCAGTTTTCGCTGACATTTTCCATATTGTGACAAATCTACATTCTACAAATTTCCCTTTTAATATTCTGAGAAGAACTTTAGTCATATTGAGCTGACGTATCATATGAAAATAAGACTTCATATGCCCTACAGGCAAAAAGTGGACAGAAAAGAGTCCTCAGTGTGTGTGTGTGTGTGTGTGTGTGTGTCGGTGAGTGAGACACAAGGTAAAATAACTCTATTAGAGAACCGCAGGGACTAGGCTGGCGAGAGAGCAAGACAGAGCACATGAGAGTGAAGGAGAGCAAGAGTGAGCGAGACATTAGTACAAATGAATTAAACATCGGCCCGGAGATCTAAACTTCTGCTGAAAAAGTGGCAGGCTAAATGGGTGGGAGGGGAGAGGAGGGAGAGAATGAGAGAGAGGAGGGAGGCTTCATAACTTCCCTGTGGCTACTTAATGTTCAATATGAGCGGAGTATCAGTGACACAAATAAGTATTCCCATCCCTCAGTCATCACAATCAAGCACACACAGGCTGCTATGATTGGTAACTGCACTCCTAACTCTTTTGTTTCATTTCTGTGGGAAAGAAAATGAAAAGAAAAATGGCTGCCGATGTGAAACCTCCACTGAGAATGATTGTTATATGCTCCTCTCAGGCAATATTTACTTCCACAACTGAGTCATGGTACTTAACTGTAAGTCTGGAGCGCTGTTTACCCAGTCTGAAGGAGGTATTCTTGCAATGATCAATGCCATTAGCCAGGACCTGCAGAGCCGTATTTCTGCCTCGGTGCAGCAGAGGTCAGATGCATGACGAAAGGTACTCTCTGCTAACTAAAAAACCTCTCCTCTGCTCCGTCTGTCTTTCTGTTTCTTCTCTGCGTTACTTTGTCTGCTCTCTCCAACTAAAAAGAACATCTCTCTATATAATGTATTCTCACTCTCTGCCTTTCTCATAAAGACTTCAGTCAACACCTTTTCCTTGCCCCTGGTGCAGATGAATAAGCACTGGAGTCTGGAGAAAATTAAACATTAACGGTGTGTCTCTTTTACACATCATTCTCCATAACAATCTTCACTTTAAGCTCCCCTCGCTGCCGTCACCACCACTCTGCTTCCTCCAACCAAAACTACCCTGTGTTTCCACCAAGACGGAGAGAAAGAGAGAGAATACTTAGGGCAGAAAAACACATTTTGTCGACAAGCACATTTACATAACCCTCCTAAATCGGAGCTGGCCTGTCATGTTTGCTGCTCATAACCTGCTGCTTATAATCCGGCCTGCATCCTCTTCTGATCCATAAAGCCGAGCAGCCAGCCACTTCAACAGCAGCCAGGACTGCCATCACTAGCTGCAGCTCCTGCTAAGACAGGGCCGTAAAGAGAGGGGAGGCGAACGGGGGAGAGGAGAGGAGAAAATAAAAGAGAGGAACAGGGTAATTGGATTGGGGGGGGATCTTCTATTTGGCCGGGTCTGGTCTCTGTCATCACGCTCCAGGCCTGGCTTCTCTCAGTGCCTACAGCAGGTCTCAAACACATCAACACACACATAGACACACACTCGACTCTAACCAGCGTTGAATCGCTACCCAGTTCAGGAGGCAGACTGTCCTGTGCGCCGCAAAAGGCTGCAGGATGTCTGCTGTGTGTTTTTGTGTGTGTGTGTGTGTGAGTGTTTGCATACTCCTTTAACAACTCACTAAATGGTTAAACAGATTACAGAGCGCACTAAGTGGATTGTCACAGCTCTCTATCGCTCGCTCAGGGTGTCTCTCCTGCGATTAAAAGTGGCCAGATTTCTCTCTCTCTCTCTCTCTTGCTACACACATACACACAAACACACAAATCTGCACAAAGAACAGAGAGTCAGGTCATTCTCAGGCATAGCCATTTCATACAGTAACTGAATTTCAGGACAACAAAAATGTTTATACTTTTTCGCCTATCTTTACCTTTTCTGATAATTTATCCTCTAAAATGATTATAAAATACTCTAAAAATATGAAACTGAATACACAGAGCACATCTAAGTTGAATATCAAAACTAATCGTAATCATCATCATGATTATTGTTGATCTTTACTTTAATCTTTGGTGTCCTTTAATCAGTTTCTTTATGAAATCTTTGGCCAAACCCAATTTTACATTTAAGCGAATTGGAACAAGGCTAATTCCTTTCTGGACTAAAGATATTCAATACCTCGGACTGCTGTGTAATCTCCAAAAAAGTCAGCATACAGCAGGTAACTTTAAAGGTGCAACATATGGTCAGAATTTTAGTTTAAACCATTTAAACAATGTACTAACATTAACAGAATGTGAAGTAACAGTTTTGATGTTATGTTAAAGGCGTTCATGAACTGAGTTGCAGAGATTTCTACTGAAATTAGCATGCTAACCAGCTAGCCCGGCCCGTACTATTGCAATACCACTTGTGCCTCAAGAGGCGACGGTGAGTCACTGTAGCGTCCAGTCTGCCCTCAGTCCAACAGGAGTCGGTTGAGGTACAGTTTTCATTTGAATTTATGTCACATGGATTACCAGAATATATTTAGGCATTTATCATAAATGAATGCTACAATATTTCAATGGGGAGTAGCTCCGAAGTTAGCAACAGTTTTGAAAATGTAAACAACAGTTTTTAGGGCATTAAACCAATTATCTTTGTCTTTGCTAATCAGGACTTGGTAGCATAAAACTGGCAGAAATGGCATATTTAATAGATTCCTGACACAAAAATCAAATCGGGGATTTAGAAAAAGGTGACACCCCTAAACACACTGGCATGCTGTGTCCTTGTCCATTTTTTAAAATGTTTATCTGGTGTTTAGGAGCCATCAGAAGTCACGCATGCTGACTGGCAGACTGGGCATTACCAACCACCCATTCAAATTCAAAGGAGTTGTTTGATTAAAGAAGCTTTACAAACTGTTCAGCCTAGAGCAAGAGGCTGCATAGGAATTCTTTAAGATTAAATAATAAAACTAAAGTTAAAGTTATTTTATCTTCCATCCTTTTCCTGCAGTGCAGGGTCATGGAGCCAGGTCAGATGACCCGCTTTAAGACAAAAAAAAACAGGTCTGTCCTGCATCACTGTGAAGGTATTAACAAGGTATCCTTCTACTTGTGTGTGTGTAAATAAATGTCCACAAGTGCGAAGATCGAGTTTATGCGGCGAGGCTGTTTTCTATCCAATCTATGCTCATTATCTGTGTGGAAAAAAGCAGCTAATGACTACATACAGCCACGAGCCAAGAAGCTCTACAGCTGCACCGCTCCGTGTGTGTGCATGTGTTTGTCTTCTGGGACCGCTGTGTGTATGTTTGCGTGTGTGTGTGCGCTGTCCACCCTTTGCATGTGGGCATCACTCCTCTTTCGCCGACCCTCATCCAACCACCTAGCCCCCACCCAAACTACACGCACACACTTCCACAGACGCACACCTACTCCTCTTCAGCTTCACCCATGTCTCCTCTTGCTCCTGGCCACTAGGCTACCCCCCCTGACGCACACACAAATAATACACACACTTACAGCTCATTGATTTAAGTCAATGTGAGTGTATCCTAACCTTCCGAGGACGGTGTTTGAAGTCTCTCTTACCTCCCCAGACCCACTCCCAGAGCCAGACACAGCCTAGAGTCCTGCAAGAGTGCAGACAAACGCACATGCACACACATACAATATATATATAAATATATATATACACACACACACAGCAGAAGCCAGTGGTCCCATCCACACCACCCATACACACACTCCCAACAGGCTAACAGGATGCCGCAGGCAGGGACTACATACACGCAGACACACACACAAACACACTTACTTTCTCTGTGTATTACCAACACTAATGAGCTGATAGATGTTCAACAGAGGCAAAGAAGCAGACAATCATTTCCTCAGAGTGAGGCAAGGAGGGAGAGAAAATCAACAGCAGTGAGTGTGAATGTGTGTGTGCTTGTGTCTAGGGTCTTGTTTTATTTTCTCTCTGCCTCACAGCCTCTAGGCTTCCAGAGGTTAAGGCTGAGCGATGGAGCAAAGCTAGCCAAACTGAGGCCTGCGGGTCCTGCCGGGACCCCTGTGGTGAGGCTGGGTTCTGTTTAGCTTGTCAGGGGAAAACACAGTAATGAGAGGAATTACTAAACAATCACATTCACAGAGAGAGATGAGAATGGGCGGGTTGGTGGGGACGGCTCCGCGGACAAAAGTGTCAAGGAAACATGCTTTATTTTACAGACTTAAAAAAGTAACCCCATCCTCATAAATAAGCTGTTTTACAAGAGCGAACAATGGACGCTGCTGAAACGCTGCCCCCTCGCCAGCAGAGAAAAACTCCTAAATGATTCTTTCAGAGACAAAGACATCAAAAAAGGCTTTAATGAAAGGTAGGCAGTCATCTCATTTCTTTAACCCTAAGCTCATTATACCAACTCCAGTTTTACATGCACAGGGAAAAGACGGCTCTCTGATGCCATGAGGTCTCCACGCTGCCCTCTGTGCCTCTGCTGCCCAGCCTCTGCCCATTTCACACTCAAATGACATGGAATTGAGTCAGATGGACCAACAGTCCTCCCGCGACCCGGCACAGACAAGGAGTTCAGCCTAATTGGACAGACCTCTCTGATTGAGGATGTGGAGTGAGGCAGCCAGCCCACGTTCTTCCACTACCTTGGTGATCGGTTACAGAGCAAAGCAAAGAGGTCGACACTGCCGAAGGGAAAGGGTGAAGACTTTTATTGAAAGCAGGCAAATTCTTTGACGAAGGAATCGAGTTTGTGGGGAGCGACGGACACGGAAAGGGAAAAGAGCGAGAGCACGCACACCTGGGTGTATGTGTGCATTAACATTATGAGCAAAAACAGAAAATCTTGGCCCCGGCTGTCCTCCATCCATAACCAAATTCCTTCAAGCCTCATCAAAGCCTGAACCTCAGCAGCTTCATTATGCCAAAACCTTTTAAAACACTGACTTGTAATTAAAAATATTCTTAAAAACCTGTCACTTTGTGTGGAGTAACAGCCGTCTGTTAACTGTAGATTCTACATTTCTGCTCATTAATGACAGGAGGGAATTGGATCTGAACATCAGGTGAAGAATGCTGTTACATTCAAATTATACTTCTGTCAATTATCAGCCTGGGGGCAGATGTGCACCTGTCAGCACAACACACAGTTTGTTTCTCCTGCTCTGATTTAGGGAAAAAACACTGACAAATAACGTTCAGAAAATTAAACCTGACCTGACTTGAGCCACATGGAGAGAGGAGAAAGTCTCGCGTCCACTCGCATGCAGATTACAAATCAAAGCCAAGTGTTTTCATTCATGCACGATACTTTAATAATTGTTTTTGATTTGAGGACAGCGAGGAAGAGAAAAGTCAGGATTTCACTCTTCTTTGTTATTCGTCCCTGGTATGTTTCAGTGAGTCCCAAGGGGCTCATGGAAAGATTGTTGAGTAGCTCAGCTAATGAGAAAAAAAATAAAAAATCACCAGTGTGTGTTTAGGAGGAAAATAAACAAACAAATAGGATTAGAAAAGGTTGTGAGGTCCATTTTCAGAAAATGTATTGTCACAGTAACCACTAGACAAACTGTCAGTCATAACTATGGCTGCACAATCTATTTCTACATGTCTTTTAAAATTAACATTTCAATGTCAACTTGCACAATGAACACAACACAAATGAGCCAGTGCTGAAATTTGCACTGGCTGAATTTGAGTGGTTCCAGATGCTAATGGAGAAAAATACACTATAAAACTTTTTCAGTTCTTAACTTTCAAAATTCAACTCCTTTTTTTAGATTGGTGCCTTTTGTTTTCAATTCCAGTGTTTAACTTGTTCAATGAAAGAATGTTAATTTTCCTTTAAATTAAACAATAATGTGTTGTATTTTAGCAGTTTACTAAAAACAGTCAAAAGGCAGAACTTACACTTTAATATCTGTTTATTTATCGCAATTTATTGCAAATATTAGGATATTCAACAATCTTATAGCAGATTGCATATGTTCCTCATGTTGTGCAGCCCTAGTTGTAACAGCTTAAACCAAATTCTATAATTTAGCACTAAAACCATTTAGCAAGAAGAGAGCAGTAAAATGAAAAAAAAGTCCCCTAAAACAAATCAATCAATGATTTAAGTGTTAAGTTACTTTCACAGAATGAAAAGCTACTTGTGCACGTCTGATAGGGCTGTGGGGGTAAGTGAGACATAAAAAGGATGGTGACCACTCAAGTATTTACTCAGTGCTGAATGACGAACACACAAGTAAGCCCTCTTGTTAAAAATAATCTATCAATAAAGAGAAAAATATAAACAGTTTAGGGCTGGTTGAATTCTTAAAGGAGCTTGTTACGTTGTCTCTGTAAACATGAAGCCAGAGGATTACACAGAGCAAAGCTGACCTATTGACCCTGTACACTAGTCTGGGTAAACACACACACACACACACACACACACACACAGGCAGAACCCTACAATCACCCACTTACCCTTTGCCACTGGTGAAAGGCAACAAGATCTCTTAACAACAGCTCGTCTTTTTCAATAAATTTTGCATGAAAACATGCCGCTGGAGCACCAAGTTGCCTGCTGTCATACTAGAGGAGTGTTAAATGTTTAATGACGACAACACCACACACGAGCGCGCGCACACAGAGTCAGTGTCAGGGTGCCGCTCTGAGGGGCCCCTCTTTCATCCTGACAGACACTATAAAGCTCCGGAGCCTCTTCCCCACCCCGCCATCAACATCGCACTGCTTCACTCCGCTGCTACCACCCAGCAAGGAAACCTGGATGTAAATGAGGTTGGAGTGTTACATTGTGTGAGTGTGTGTGTAAGTGGTGAGGATCAGGGGCTTACATAAAGACCCTACCCCCATCACCATTAAGAGTAGAAGAAGAATAATGGAAAAGACAGAGAAAAAAGACGAAGCGGCTTGTCATAGACAGGATATAGTGCAGAAAGCCTCGTTTTACATATTCCTGAAACATATCACCGCTTCTGCCTTTCTTCTCCTAAAAAAATCTGAACTCCCGCGGGAGCATGTGGGGAAAAAGAGGAACATCCATGTCAGGCAGCTTTTGGACGTTGATATCATCATATCGAGGTCCACAGATAGACCAACCGAGTTTTAATTTCACTCCTTTATTTCACGGTGTACAGTGTGGCCATGGAAGGACCAGATAAATCATCTTTAATCCTATATCTTTAAATAAATGATCACAAATTATATACATCAATTTTGAAGTTAGCCACAAATTGTCATTTATTGTTTTTTTTATGTAACAAAAACATTACTTTGACTTCCCGGAACAGAGCACATCTTTAGTGATTATCTAATACTGTTTCAGTGGATGTAAAATTCATGTTCAACTAGAACAGGTAGACTCTTTTTTGTTTTTAACAGTCCACCCCCTCCACCCACTGCGCTTCTTTCTCTCACTGATAAATTGTAAATTACAGAAGCAAGAACCTCAAAACTTAAGTGCCAAAAGATTATGTTTTTTAAAACAGATTTAAAGAAAAGTATAAAACGATGCACTAAGTCATTGGCCAAACATTGGTATCGAGAAGAAGAAGAGAAGAAGAAGCCACTGGACAAGAGGGCAATGGGTGCTGAGCGCTCGTGTGGTTTGTTTAAAGATAATTGTATGAAAATTTCAGCCATGAGGGAATATTACACTGTATCTGAGAAGGATCAGCAACCAAAACAGAGAAGCCCTATTTATGTTTCTAACTGCTTTTACATTTACATTCTCATTGAGCACATAGTTGTATAGCACTTTAAAGATTTTTTAACTAATTAATTAATATTATAATTGTGTATTAGTAAACTTGTGCTAATTGAAAGATAATGTACTAAACACTGAATGACTCTTTTGTTCCCACGCAAAAAAGGGAAAAAAACTAAATAAAGAATTGTTGTGACAAAAACCCTGCATGTTATAATTAGTAATGCAAGATTATTATTTGTTTCATCAAAAAGAGCAAAGGGCACGAAGCAAACAGTGAAGTCGCCATTTTTACCACCCGGATTTGAGGAAAACCAAAGTAGGGAGCATGAACTGTTTATATAGTATATATATGTATATGTCACCTCCACAGGTTTAAGTGAATTGGAAGGACAGATAGGAGGATAGACAGTCTGAAATTTATTAACACTGCTACAGGTGGAAATGCATAGATGTGCACACGCACACACACAAACAGACAAACTAACTACGTACATGAGCGCATAGACACACGCACACAGACAAGCTAAAGCGGGGTCAGAGATAAAGGAAAGATCCCTATCGATGCTGAAGGATATTGAAGCCTTAATAAGAAAATAGATATAGTCTGCTGGCCTTACATTTCACTGTTAGCTTTATTTGTTTTCCTGATATGGATCTAAGGAAGGCAATATGTAATAGCTTCAAATAAATGGAGCACTTTTCCTTTAAAAGCAAATGTTCTGTTCACATAGAGAAATGTTGAGCCCCAAGGTCTCCATTGATGACCAATAACCCTCCATAGAGATGAAAAAAGTAGTGCTAAATATATGGAAACTGCATTAAAAGACAAGTTATTATTATTTATCAGCACATTTGCTCTGTTTTTTCTACTAACAAGTATACTACATTTATGAATCCTTATTTGAGAGACCATTTACATTTACAAATAGTGTAATTCAGAAATAAACAAGAAACCATAGCTTGAGTAATATGTGAATGTTTCACCCGTATTTCTAATCATGTGCATGTTTTCCTCGGTTGTATCTGTGCATAATACTTGCTAAATACATAAAATGAGTTGCGTTTAAAAAGTCTCACTTAAGATTCGCTGTCCAAGATACATTTTCTCAATAATTAGCATTTACTTCACTTAATGAGACACAGCACACACATACACACACACACACACACAGTTTCAAGAAAGAGCTCTGTGACGGTTTGACAGTGGTGCACAAGCAAAGTTTGAAAAAAGTTCTTAGATGTACAGCATTTTTGTCTTTGGGCGTTGCTACGGTGATAAGTTTTCATCATTTGATTGCACTGTTGCGTCAAGAATACATCTGAGGAATGGAGATCGTTTTCAGTCAGATCAAACAGTCGTAAAAGTTGCCATTTGGCTATTAGTGCATATTTCTGTTAGTTAATCCAATGAAAAGCCTAGAAATAAATACTGCCTCCAAAATGTGTCTGTCTGCTCTGACAAGTTCATGTGCAAAGTGTTCAAAGTATTCCTTTGGTTGAAAAAACACACCTTTGACCTTCAGAAGTGCATCTACGCTTTTAAATCTATGCATTTGACTCATCATTATGCGACTATTTCAGCTTAAATTGCAGCTTCAAAATCCTTTTGAAGCCACACTGATTTGTAATAGGAGGAATGGTGCCTCTGTCATTCCCACACTGCTCCCCGAACGCCTGTTCTTGCACTGTATAACTTAGACTGTACGATCTTCCCGGAGAAGTGGCTTTACGAACACGCCACCAGCTGTGCCATTGATTTTGGTGAAACTGGATCATATTTTATAGAGAAAATACTTTCTGGTTTCCCTTCAGTGTCCTGCAGCTGTTCTGACTCAACTCTCGATCATTTCCCATTGGAAAGAAAGGTTTAATGTTGCTTAAGCAGAGCAGGAGGAAAGAGGAGGTTTGTAGGCCCGGGGCAGGGGAGACGACTGGTGGGGAGCAAAGACGGTGTCGTGTCTGAACTGGAGCAGGGTTCAGCAACCTGTACGGACATTATGGCATCGAAGAGGCTTTGTGAATTTCAAACTAACTTTTAGAGAGCTTCACAAAACAAAAGGCTGCAGGCAGACAGTGAACTGGCCTTCAGCTGTTGGACTATATAGTTATATTAGCCAGCTTGCTATAACTTGTGTTGCTGCTGTGTTCGCAAAGTTTTCAAGTAGTTTTCAATCATAAATAATGCTTCCACACCGTCATATTTACAACAGTGAATTGCACTCTGAAATTGCAAATTGCAAAAAAATACTAATTCTACATATTGTTGAATTAATTGTAAAGTTATCCATTAACTGACAAGGGCCACACATAGTCGCATGAGTTTCGATATCTGGGGAGCTGAAGTCACAAATTGGCATGTAACACAGCAGCTGGTCTGCACCACTCATGGGATCCATAGTCTGATACACACATCTGTGCCATTCAATATGACAGACAACAACTGGGTACCAGTCATATTACAGTGGCCTCAAATCACATTAGAGCACGCCGCGCTGGGGAGGGATTAAGGGTGCTATTCTGGTACAGGAGGAGAGAGGCCTCTAAGGTAGTTAGGAGCAGATTGTTAAACAGTGGTACACTCCACTACAGGTCTGCTCCGAGTGTGCATTACAGCCTTTAGACGACATGAGCTTGCAAGTGAAGATGTCATTTGCCAAAATTCTCACCTCAATGCAAACCCCACATTTATTGTCTTTTTTCCTTTGTAGAAGCGCCAAAGACGTCAGAGATGCATATGATGTTGTTACGTTTCTGGAGTTATTGCAGCTGGGTAAAAGTGGAGTTAAAGACATCAGATATCATCTGGTGACCCAAAACAAAAAAAAAGTGAATCTGGGCAGCACTCCTAGCTACAATCTATTCTTATTTCCCCATGACATCTTCTCTTACAGGAGGGAATTATATCACATTACAAGGCCAGTGTCGCCTGGTGCTTGATTGCAAAGGAAACAGAGGAGGAAAGGGAATGATGGACTGATGGATGGGAGGATGAAGTGATGGATGGACGGATGGAGGAGCTGAGACTGAGCTCCATATTTAAGTCTGCATTATACTGACCAAAATATTCTGCACCTACACTTTAGATTGAACTGTGCCAACCCAACACCTGTGTGGCGTGTTTGTGTCTACAGTGCATGTGTGCTTGTAAGTACAAAGTCATTCATCACTCACCCCTTTTTGTCCGCCTTGTCTTTGCCCTTGTCCTCTCTGTCTTTGTCTCTGTCTCTTCCTCTTTCCCTCTCCTTGTCTTTCTCCCTGTCCCGGTCGCGGCCCTTGCGCCGGCTCCGGTCCCGCTCTCTGCTGTGGCTAGGGCTCCTCCGGCGACTGCGGCTGCTGCTCCTTTTGCGGCTTTGGGTCCCTCGCCGGGCGCTGCTCTTACTGCGAGACCGCCGGTGGCGAGAATGAGACCTGGAAGAGATGGCAAGGCATAGTTTGCAGCTGTTAAACTTCTCACAATACAACCAACTGATGTTTTATTCTCTTTTTCCCCTCAATGAATAAGACGTGAGATGCTGGTAGTTTTTCCACAAATTAGTCTTTGAATACTAAAGCAGTGTTAAATATCACCAACCTCCTCTAACTCTTCAGAATTAAGTTATATCCACTTTCTGCCTTGTCTACTTCAACTTCAGGTTATTATTGCCTGTATTTCCCAGAATGCCTTTTGATCATTCCCAGCAAATGTGGCTGACAATGTTTCATGTAGCTGTCAGTTATCCATATGTGTGGCAACAGTGACAGGAAACAGAAGTAGAAGGAGAAATGCAGTGTGTTCCCACTGAGGAAAAGAATGCAAGACTGTATTATAAAATGGGCAATATGCAAGAATCAGCTTAAACTGGTGTGTCCAACTGAAGTCAAGGAAGTGTTGAAGCATTTACCTTTATATTGTCGCCTAAATATGCTAAAAGTAAAAGTGTTTGCAAGTTTAAGCAGTGGCTCTGTATTTAGCTCTAAAACACATTCATGCATCCAACCAATTTCAAAACACTTCAAGCTAATGATACAGAGGTACCAGCTTCTCTTTTATACGAGGTTATTGCGAGCAGGATGGCAACTAGCAACTCGAGCTGTTGTTGTTATCCGATGTAATAAACTGGTGCGGAGCAATTTCACATTCAAGATGAAATGGTTTGGGTAGTAACGACATCTGAACACATGGTCAGCTGGACACCGTTGGAGGCGAATGATACACATAGGTGTAAATGGCGATGTGTCTCATCCGTCCACTTGTGATCCAATCGCCCATTTAAAACTAAATGTAAACAGGGTCACTGACAGTGGTTTCTCTTCATCACTTGTTTCATTCGCCCTGGTTGATTAGAATATTTTGCAGGTTTTTTGATGGCGTTCGCTCATTAAATGTGATGTTATGTTATCTTAACATTTTCCCTGCAGTATCAAAAATAGTATTAAATAGCATTATTTTTAAATTCCAATGTTGTAACAAAACTAAACAGTGTAACGTTTGCATCAGTTATCAAAACTTAAACTAAAACACACTCTGATCAAATTTTCCTGGGTACGGCAAATTCATCCTTCATTGGATGGACCTAATAATACAGTTATGTACAATCTTATCCACCGTGACACACACACAGTAGAAATGGAGCCAATTAGAGGCGGGCTCGGAGGAAGGCCTGTCCTCTGTATTGATCCTGACATTGGCCCTCTGGTCTCAAAAAGATTAACAGCAGGAGATTTACTTTGTTAGTTATGACACCTAAACGCAACATAAACACACACACACACAGTTACAGACACATCATTTAAACATCAACAAAAAGAGAATTGAAAGTGTAACTCATCTTCAATATGGTGCCATTCACCCAGAGACACAGATTACCAAAACATAACCGCTTATTTATGTGTCACTGCCTCTATTAACGCAGACAAAATCCTTCAACATATTCTGCTCGTGTGTGTGTGAGGCTGCATCCTGTGTCAGTGTACATGTGCGTGTGTGTGGGAAGGACCATGATTTGAAACCCCAGAAGAAATCGGCAGCTGAGATGCCGTTATTTTCCATCATCTATCATTTTATTGATTTGTCTATAAAAACAGTCAAACCTGCTGTCCACGAGCTTTATTGCTTTCCCCCCTTTATTAGTTTGCAGTTTGGGACATCCAGAGCTGTCTCTCTCCCGACAGAAAACTAATCATTTTCTTCAGACGCCTGTCACCATCCTAACAGACAACACTCTGACAACTGTTGCAATCAATTAGGCTGGGGCGATCCTGATCACTGGAGAGTAGCTGCACTAGTTCAAGGTCTCCAAAAGAGATACGGTCTTTGAAAAAAAGCCAAAACAAAACTAGTGTTTCAGGTTCCTTTTTTCCAGACCAAACAAGTGCAGTCTGCATGAATAAACGTATTTCATCATTAAAGGTCAGTCAATGGCCAATATCATTAAAATATCACCAAATATGAAAATAGTTTCCATGAAAACCAGAGAGTTTAGCTTCATGTTTACAATCAGGGCTACAACAAGCGATATTTTTTGCAGATTAATCTGCAGATTTTCACAAATAATAATTTATCAAGAATGCCCTGAAACAATTACGAAAAAAGCAGTCTGTCATCTTTTATTGACTTCTTTGGTCCAAACCCAAAAGATATTCACTTAACTGTCACAGAAGACCAAAAAAACAATGTTTTTATATTGAAGAAAGTCTAAAGTGGGTCTTATTAATTGATTACCCAATTATTTTCTTGACTCATCATTTTATCTTCAAAAAGTCCCCAAAAAGTTAAAAGTGTATTTGTAAGATTATGAATTCAGAAGTTTGTTTTGTTTGAACAAAAGTTCAAAACGCAAAACTATTAATTTAATAATCGGATACAACAAAGAAAACATCAAGTCATCACATTTGAGAAGCTTTAACCAGCTACTGTTAGGATTTTTTGCTTGCTAAGACAATTAATCAATTATGAAAGTATTTGCTGATTAGTTTTTTGTCAGTCTAATAATTGATACATAAACTAATCATTGCAGATCTAATCAAAACCTTTAGGTTCTGGGCATTTTTGCTATAACAATGATTTCATTGATTCATCAATTATCCAAATAGCTGCAGACTAAAGATTAATCACCTAATTCTTCCAGCTCTAGTTACAACTACAGCAGAAAGGCACTCAAAAAGCACAAACCTCTGCCAAGGGCATGACCTGCCTCGTAATGTTAACTTAAGTGAAAAATTATTTGTGCATCTGCACTTGATTTGGATCCTCTTTAAATTCATTCATCATTTAATCCAACTACAGAGGGTTCTTCCTTTGCCCTTAATACACCTTTCCACTATGTCTCATGAAAATATGACTAGTAGTTTTTCCATAATCCTGCTGACAGACAGACAATCAAACAAACAAACAAACGAAACCTAAAACCTCCTTGGCTGAGGTGATAATACTGCAGTATTTGAGCAGCTGCAGCACTCCTCTTTTCCTGCATTAATAACTTTTCCCACACAAAAGCCAGTCTCATTGCATTCTGCAGAGCAGATACTAAAGCAGACGCCCCGCAGGGATGATCAAATATAATTATTATAAAACATTTGATTCAGAGGCAGAGGTGAAAGCAGTCATCAGTCACAGGACATTTGATTTAGCATGACTAATACAGTGTTTACTGGAGCTACGATTAGGCTTGTCAGAGAATCACAGCTAATGGAAAAAAGCAAAAGAAAAACATTGGCATTTTTGGGGTTTGGAGTCTCCAAGCGAGATAATCCATCAATGGCCCGAACAGACCTTGGAATGAGTGAATCTATGTGTTGACAATGCCTGCGTATGTTTGTAATCAACAGTACATGAGGGGAAATACAACAGAGTTGCAGTGTTCCAAACCAAAGTCTTATATTTACAGCCAAGCAAATTGTGGCCAGAAGCAGCAGATGCAATAAACACAATCTCTCTCTCTCTTTCTCTCTCTCTCTGTTTCTCTGTCTCCCTCTCTCCCTCTCTGATGGCAAAGAAAACAGCCCACTTCTGGGGTGTGCAGCAAATTAAATTTACTGTAGTTAATAGAGTGAGCCTATGCTGCTAAATGTCAATTTCCTGACCAAGTCCTTCCCCTTGGAGAATGATTAGCTAATTTGGGCTGGGGATAAATGGGCTAATGCAGGACACACACAGATAAACAGCCACAGTTGGACCCCATGCCAAGCCCTTCCCCTGCTTTACATTTTATTGGCCTTATTATCTCCAGGGAAAATGGGTCCCCCTATGGCCTAAACATATTTTCATTTCTAATAAAAGGCCCTTGCTGGTTGCCCCCACGTAAACCCCCCCTCCACCATGCACACACACATGCGATGCCCCCTCACAGCCTCCTTCCTCCATTCCCTCGTTTCACAGTCCAATCCATTAAATCGGGGCTCTGCAATTGGCTGGTGCCGTTTTCCTGGTGAATTATCAATAGAGTAATTATGCTGCATGTTGGGAGCCAGGCTGAAGCTTATCGCCGCTGACCCCCCGGTGCGCGCCAGGATATGATCCCTCACCACAGCCCATTGGGGTAATTATGTGGTCGGGTGTGAAGCTGGATGGTGTGTTACCCTTATCAGTCTGTATTCTATTTCTGTTTTCATTGAAAATTGGACATTAATGGCAGCTACGCGATACCACTAGTGTCAGATACAGGTGAACGTCTCCAATGGAATCTGACCCCATTTAAATCATTATTCATACTGCGCTGTGTAGGGACGGGGAACACATGAACACACACACAAACACACAAAAAGACCAATTATCCTCACTGTTCCTTTAACCTTATCTTCCCTGTATTTATATTGTTTTCCCAACCGCCATCCTCTGCTGGGAGGACAAAACAAAGTTCATGTCCATATTGTATTTGTCCTGTGGCAGAAAACGCCACACAGCAAGTGATGTTCTTAGTGATGCCCCAAGCAGCGTCCCTGTCCATTAGGCCAGTGTGGCGCAGGAGTGATTAATGGCTATGTAACTTTAACACTATCGCATTTCAGTGACCTCTTTCTGACCACAGACTTTCTTACCAACAATGCGAGCACATACAGGTGTTTCAAAATGGCCATCTGTTTGCCGTCTCAATATTTTAATGAAAAGGAATGCAAATTACTGAATTTACCTTGGGGTTGTTTAATTGAATGATTTCTAATATATTCATCTACATGTGTAATTTATGACCCTGCTTCCAAAAAAGTTGGGACACTGTGCAAAAAGCTATCAAAAACAGAATGAATCAACTTCAGAATGAGTGCAAATATTAACCAAAAATAAAAGTTTGAGCATTAGATAACTTGTCTTTGTATTACATTCAATTGAATGTGGGTCCAAAGGAATTTGCAAATTACGGCATTCTGTTTTTATTACTTTTTTTACAGCGTCAAAAATCACATTAATTCAAATCACAACATGCCTTGAAACTATAATAATTGTGGTAGATAGACAGATTTAGCGCCATATGTGATTTGTTTAGGTGGCCTAGAAAAACACAATGCAAAATTCCTCACAGTTCTTCTCGACGAAGTGTTTTTGTAACTACTAAAAAGGAATTTTGAAACATAAACACTGTCTCAAAAGCTTTAGTAATTATTATCCTTTGTATCTACAGTTTATTTTACCAACCACCCCTACCCTAGTCACCCTGCTGGTGGTACAGACCCATCAAGTAACAGTAAAACCTAAGATTTGAGTAGTCTGCAGCCACGCACACACATACACACACGGAGACACACACAAACACAAAGACTACAAAAAAGCTTGCCAGTCGACTTTTCCAAGCAAAAGACAGATTGAAAAAGAAACGGGCCTATTGAAAGTGAGAAGATCCATATTTGAAGAACTTCATTAATGCGCTGTTCCCCGCCGAGTTATTTCCAGTGACAGAGCACACAGCAGCAGCTTCATGTTCAAGTTAAAAGTCACTTTTCTTTTTTCTGCCATTTCAATGTGTCTAAAAGCACCTTGAGTGAGCAATGTGCATTTCCTGCTGCCAAAAGACGTGGAAAACAGCTGTTCCTGCCTGACGCTGCCTGCTGAATGGAATGCAAATATGTTAACCATCCAGAATTTATTACTTTTGAGTGCTCTTCAAACGCAACGGCAGACACAAGTTTAATTTATGATATTCCTCTAATTATGAGAGCTGTTGAAATCATTTCCCAAGCTGCTTCCTCCTTCCAAGCAGCCACATTATCTGTTCCCTCGGTTCACAGTACACGCACGCACACACACAGACTCAGTCATCCACCATGCACACCCACACAGAAACATAAATATACATACACACACACGCTAAATAACACACAAGGAATCACTGCAAAGTAGCTGATTGTGAGCACAATTAACACAGCAAAGACGGAGCATGAAAGATTCACAGAAATGTTTTTTCTCCGTCCCCCTCTGCTTCATAAAAGCAATGTTTAGATTTGTCATAATCTTCAGTTTGCTTTTAATTTAGCAGTCGTCAACACAAACGTCTGCAATGCCCTGCTATGCTGTGAAGCAGAAATGAGACCCCATGCAGGCCACCCACTCTCTACCCCCCCAAAAACACACACACACGCTTACAGCCACAAGCCACAAGGTCAAGTCATTTAGCAGAGTTCAAAGGCCTTCGCAGACCCCTCAGATCTATATGAACCTACAACGGCCAGCCAGCGATGAGGGAAAAGAAGACTTTCTGCAGCGAGATGTGGCTTTCATGCCCGTGCGTGCATGCATGTGTGTATATGTGCATGGCTGTGCGCGTGCGCCGCTGCATGCACATGTGTTGATTACCCTGCGTCTTCATTGGCGCATATGCCCAGTGTCACTCAGCCTCCTCATCGCAATCCTAAACTTGGCCGTCTGGTGTGCACCAGCGCCCTTTGACCTCGGTGCAGCCGAAACTTCGACATGACACCCATTAGCAGCTGGAGCCGAGGGGGGCCCTGGCTCAGCCACTCAGCCCAGACACAAGGTCAAGTGAAGGTCACACTTAGACTAGGTGCTAACTTGCCAACTCGCTCACAGCCACTCACGCAATTGAAACCCACTTTTTCCCTCCTTCCATCCATCACGGCCCGGAACAATTAGTTACACTGAGTTAGGAGAGAGTTGTTTTGGTTGTCATTGCCTCCATCTGTAAGAAGGTGGAAAGCAGGGAGGGAGAAAAAGTTGAAGGAGACGAGAGGGAGTGCAGACTTGACAAGGGGAGACAATAGGTGAAGGACAGCAGGAGGCTGTGGAAGGAAAAGCAACTGGAAGATAAAGAGAAAAAAGGTTAGAAAAGTTGGGGAGTCAATGACAACCAAGGTAAGAGAATAAAAAAGAAAAGAAAAAACGATTGGGACTTATGGAGAGGACGGAGCAGACAGCCGTGCTTCACATCAAGCTGGCTCCAATTAGCAGGTGTGCTCTCAGACGCACGCTCTCCCTCTCTCTCTGGTCAGGGAAGATGTATTTTTCTGCCTTTTATACGCATGTATTTATGAAGTGGTAGGAGATCTGAGGGCCCTTAGCATAACAGCCTTTTATTGTTTAAATGTGGACTGCTCGGCCCCGTGTGCTTAAGTGATTTAGGAACCTCACAACTCCGGTATAAGAAAAATCATAAACGCTGAGACAAACCATGTGGGTGGACTGTAAAAGGCACCGAGGAACGGGCCGACAAAAAGCAGACACACATTCCACTACTAAAGGGAAACTACACTTAATTAAACACCCAAGACATAACTGGAATAGTGCCCTGTAAAAAACTATTAGTTTCCCCTCTTCAGTGGAATAACATAAAGTTGTCTTCTGACAGAACAGAGGCTTGTCTCATAAAGAAGTTTCTAAAAATCTTTTTTTTTTTTTAAGAACTGCTGTCAAGATTGAACAAGGAGAAGGAGAGAGAGAGAGAGACGAACGCAGAAATAGAGATCAAGAAATGAATAGAAAGAGAAAACACTCCGCCCTCTGAGGGGGGAAAAAAGCCGCTCCCCTCCAATACATCTGTCGCTTCTCCTGGTCTACATGTCCCAAGTAGCCCATAAATAGGCAGATTTTACCTTCTTTTGACAATAATAAAGGTAACGATAAGGGGATTTCTGTGATGTTCTGCAGCACTGCGACAACAGCCCGTTTTGCAAACATTAAACAAAGAAACATATGGACCTTTTCTGGCCACCACTCTCTGAAAAATGTCAGGAAAAAGTCTGCATCAATTAATGATATATTGGAAGCTGCAGATAGCTTTCACAATATTCCAGTTATATTTTCTCTTTTCTCTACAAAAGCTAATGCAGCCACGATCAATTTAATTTCTTTTTTTCTAAATATCTTCTGTTTTATATATTTATCCATCTATTTAATTAAATCTAGACACTTTTAATCCTTTTAGAAATAACCACAGTTGATTTGATTTGCTATGCGCCGTTGTAAGCTGGATCCAAATGAGGCCATATGTTACAGTGATGGCATTAATGTCATTCATTACACATCTGCAGCAGCACATGAGAGACAGGGTGCACGCTTTGTTATCCCACTTTTTCTGAGTGTCAGTATCCCACAGAGTTTACAGAGAAATCTGGCAAACTTCCACTCCAACAAAACTGTTGACTGCATTTAAAATAATTACATTTTTCCGGCTTTGATTTAAAGCCAAAATCGCGACGTCGAGTTCTCTGTTCAACCAGTCACAGAAGTGTTCTGCTCTTTGTTCAGCCAATCATACGACAGTTGGCCACGTATCCTTTGGGCGATCCATCTATCTCCACTTCCTCCTCATGTCCTCGGCTCTGCCAAAACCCGAATGGATAGACAGAACAAAAAAGGAAGACAAATTTCAAATAGAAAAACTCATGCGCATGCTGAGAAAGTGTTTCATTACTTTCAAAAAGATTGTCAAGGTTTCAGTCAAGGCGCACATGATCCTTGTTTCATTTCTCTGCCATTCTCTCTCATTTTTCTCTTCTTTTTCCACAAATAAATTACTAAACGTGTGAGTGAAACCACATGCTTGTGTGTGTGCGTGTGTGTGTGTGAGCGTGTCAGTGTGTGCGTGTGTGGTTCCTTTGCTTGTCCAAAGTGAACTGACAAGTGCAGGCAGTGGTTCCATTAGCTGGCAATTTGCTCTCAAGTTGTCCGGGAGGGAGAGGAGGAATGAAGGAGTGTTTTTTGGCAGGACAACGCACATGGCTCTGCTTAGGACGAGTTAAGTGAGGTGCTCACACACATAATCCCAGGCCATCATTCAAACACTCTCGTAACGCACACACACCCTGCAACATGCAAGGTCTTTATGTGTGTAAATGACACGGCTTAAATAGAGATCAATCCTTCAAATAATTAAAATGTAAATCTATTGTAAACATGCACATATTCACTCTGGAACCCATTGATGAACATGCACGAAAACGTCAACACTAACTATACGTCTGAATATGACTGTGCCAGCATATTGTAAAGACCAACTATATAACACGTGCTTCCTCTGAGTCCCACTGAACGATGGCGTCCATATGGTTTGAGCCAGAGCATAAGTAGAGTACAAGGTAAACACGCCTGACTGAGGTTTGTCCATGCATGCTCTCTTAGCATGGGTCTCTACGGACTGGCTCAAAACCTGGCCACTGAATCACACACAGCACATAAACATACCTCCCTCCCTGTGTGTGTGTGTGTGTAGCATGTTTAAGAGCGAAAAGAAGAACTGTGGACAGACGGTGGCGTTTATCTGTGCATAAATTAAGAGCAGAAGCTGTTAATTAAAAGGGGGGAAAAATAAGCGCAGATAAAATGAAACTTTGCTAATCGGCTACTTGGCAAGGTGACCTCGGAGTGCACTGGGCGTCATCCGAGGACCCGCTGTCCTGCTGGGCGAGTGGCACAGGGGGGAAATGTGCAGGTCCGGCTATGAGCAGCAGGCAACTGGTAGAGCCCCCCCTTTTCTTCCCTCTCTCTCTCTGTGTCACTGTCTCTCTATCTCTCTCTTCCCCTCCTTCTCCGCCCAGAGCGTTATTAGACCCAGGGCTCCGCTGCGGCTCCAAACAGCTCAATGACAACACACAGGGCCTGCCAATTAGAAATAATTAGACAGTCATTTCAGTGGCAAGTCTTTTTAAGTGCATATATAACGATGCAATGATGCTTATTAGCCGGCCTGAGCCGGCGAGGACCAGGGCCTCAAACGCTTTGGCGCTGGAGAAAATAATTATGCCAGTGATCACAAAGCGAGCTGCACATCTCTGTACTTCACCTCCACGCGTTTCAAAAATCCACTTCATTAGCTCCCGTAATTAATCCTCCATTAATTGCAGGAAAAGCCCAGTTTACCTCCCTTCGTTTCTAATTATCATCTTATAAATAGTTATGGTTCTAATTAATGTGTTCATTAGGCAGGATATTTCTCTCAAAGCCTCGCTGGGAGCCAAAGGTCCGGCTCGGCTCTCTCTGAAGCCTAACCAGCCAGAAGGTGAGGCCATCCTGCCTGCATTTGCTTTTATTTTACTACATTCAACCTCCTAATTGGCATTTAAAACCCAATTTGGAAGAACTTCAAGAAGCTTAAATAGGAGAGAGAGACACAGAGAAGGCAGGAAGGAAAGAGAGAGAGATACATTTGGTGTTCATTTTCCTATGCCAGAGCTAAAAGCGTTTCTGTCTCCGTCTTTCTCTCGGTCTGGCCAGACGGAAGAGGCTTTTCACTGTCATAAAGTGAACACAATGAGGGCTGATTGCATGTATTAGTCTTTGGCATTATAGGGGTTTTATTTGCAAAACATTGCAAGTGTGTCTCTAAAGAAATAACAGTGGGAGTGTCATACTTCTACTGGCTTTTAGTCATCAAACGGACAAATTTTGTCTTTCGTATAAAGTAACTCGTCCGCTCTCTATGATACTCAAATGAATCACAAAGCTTTGCGTTCATTTAAACAGATTTCAAAAAGGAAAATTACTCTGTGCTTTCAATGATTAGAGCTGGGAACTAAAAGAAAAAAACTTTATGATTTGTTTGAGTCAACTTTTGTGAAATTTCAAAACCTATGTGGAAAAAATGTATACTGTAATAAAAATGTCTTATTTTTGGGGGGAATTGCATCTGCCGCATATTAAAGCTTCAGCTCTGGATAAGAATTATGTTTACTTCAATATTTAGGAAATCGCAGTTGAATTTAAATTTTACAATTTGACTACTACACCCCATCATCTGGGACATTATTTTTTAAGTAATGAGTCAGTACATTAAATTCTACTTATACACGACTGTGTCTGTTGCTTTTGTGTTCCAGTGGCCATCTGATAAAACATGTTACGAAGAGCAAAAAACTAAACAAATAACATCTTTCTCTAATTTGTCCATTTTGCCAACATATTAAATGCTAATAAAACCACAGTTTAAGAACCCTTTTAACAGAAAACAGGTTTTATCTTCCCACCTCCACATTTAAAAAGAAAAACAAGAGAAAATAAAGACGAATAACTAGAAAAGAAAAGCTGTTGTATTAGACTCTGTTCAGATTCTCGGCATTTTAAAAGCTCCAGGATGTTGATTTCACAGCCTACCGATTTAACCAGTTCATTTATCTGGATCTAGGTTCACAGGCCTTTAGTGCTGTTTGTAAGTTTAGAAATTATGTTTTCTAAATATTATTTTAATTTCCAAATTTTACTTAGTTCACTTCACCCATGTAAATGCTATGTGTGAGTGTGTTTTTTTTAATCACTTTCTGATTTAATATCAAATCAGTGTGCTGAAGCCCGAGAGATTCCTCCGTCACAAAAAAACAACAACAAAGTATCCTTCCAGTCTTTAACACAAGAGGATTTATGTGTCATTACTTCCAGGTTTTTTAACAGATGGATAAAAAGAGAAAAGGGACAACTCTTTGATGTTAAACGAGTCTTTGTTTGGGACCATCGGACTAACTCCCTCATTTGATCGTCTTTGTGAGAGGAGAGGTGTGATGCCTTTTGTGAGGTGAATTTTGCGTGTGTGTGTGTGTTACACAGTGCAGACTGTACAGCTAGGTTGCTACCCAGGGGAGTGGGCTAGTGTGTTGTGAGCCTGCAGGATGGAGGAGTGTGGTGCGGTGGAGTGGGGTTGTGGGGGGTGAGGGGGGGCGGCTTGGCAGAAGTGAGGGGTGAGGGAGGGGGGTTTTCCTCTGGCGGTAGAGGGGAACACTGCTTGCGGCGAGGCGCGGATGAAAGAGGCTGTCTGTGTCAGTCACTTATTCCTCCCTTTGGTAAATAAAGGTTTCTGACAACAAAGCCGAGCAGCGCTTGACTGGCCTTTACAGCAGATAAATAAAAAAGACAACACAGAGAAAGAGAGTAAGACAGAGAGAGAGAGAGAGGAAAAGAGAGAAACACAACAACAAACACGTTCAGATCTCACGACTGGAAGCATGTTGATTTTTATGGAGTAGAGAAGACGCAGCCGAACTAAACCAGGTCATCTTTCAGTTTAAATCAACACTTTGCAAGTCCGGTAATAGGGGAAGAAGGAAGAAAGGGCTGAATGTCATCCAGTGGAAGGGGGAGAAGAAAAGATGCTGAGAGTCCATGGGATAACAGACAGATGGATGAAAAACAGCCAGGAGCCTGCTCTTAAATTCCAGTCTAGTATACCCCAGACTAACCTGAAACCACTATAAAACTGTGAGAACACTAAATGAGATACTGCAACTTAAAGAAGAAAAAGGATTTAGGGTTTGTTCGCCTTCCTCCCCATCTTATTTCCTATCCATCAGCACCACCACTCGTGCCTTATGGTTCTCTCATAATGGCAACATCTCGGCGGTTTGTTGAGGAAACCAGATTTCACTTGTCATGTCCTCAAAACACACTCAGGGCTGTTTCCCTTATGAAGCCAGCGACACCCAAAACCACCTGCTACATCACACACAGTCTAAACTGTGTGAATAAATATATGTTGGACACAAATGCGCAGAACAATCTCCACCCTGTCACTGGACGGGGGAATTGCTGATCCAGGTGCAATGAAAAGCTGGGAGACCACACTGCTCAGCCACAATAAAGTCCCTGATTTTCCTCACCCCGCCTCGGTCTTCTCGCACTCAGCTGCCCTACCTTCACTTTCCTCCCCCCTCTTAAGACCTTTCCACTCCTCCCTTCAGTTCCTCACCTCGGCCCTCCCTGTTCCCAAGCCGCCCGGATGACCTTGCGCGCGCTCCACGTCGGTGCTAGGCAGGAAAAGCTATCTAGCAGATGTACGACACCTCATCTCATACAGGGGAAAATTGCTGTGTGAAATAAATACCAGGCCATCGCTCAACCCCTGCACGCACACATGCATGCCCGCACACACACACACGCACGCACACACACTGTGTCACCCCGAGTCCTTCTGTGATCTCCACTGCAGAAAGCAGAGCTGTGGAGCTAAAACATCTAGATTACCTCGCTCTAGCAGCAGCAGGACATGACAGGGCGGCCTAGTGGTTGTCTGTCTCAACCAGAAGAGCCAACGATGGGTGCTGACCTCTGACCTCTCTGAAGGAGGACAGCAGAATGTGCCTGAAGCAAATCATTTAGGTGTCTCATCATTATTATTACATTCTCTGTTTAATGTCAGCCTTATTGCAGGGGCCAGATGCTTAAAACTCTTCATGACTAAAACAGTGTTCCCACAAAAACAGAAACACTCATATTTATAAAGAGGCACATATGCTTGATTCTGCTTTAAAAATCCCAATCATGGTAGTGGGCGCTCATGCACGGGCCATATTTCCACTCCCACAGTTAGTCGTAAAAGATATGGACACAACCTTAAACTTCCCATATATCCAAAGTTGTGCTTCTCTGCAAGGTTCTCCCAAAGTGCCAGAGCAGCTGGCTGCGTGTCCATACCACTAAATTATTACATGTTTCTGCAAATCAGCATTGTGGTAAAATCTCAATCAGCATTTTTATTAAAAGGTTATGATAATTAATAAGGAGATGATGTAAATAAAAAAAATGTAAAAACAAAGGTTTAAGTTGAAAAATTTGCCTTTGATTGAAAATGTACTGACAATGTTCAGCCTGAAAAAATGAAATTACCAAACAACCTGAAAATATTGTTTTACTATAAGGTTACATCTCTCACTTTATATTTCATGCTCCCACAACTCTTAACTAAAACTGTGCATACACAAATTCTTCCTTTATGAATACCAGTTTATGTGTTTTTTTGTGTGTGTGTGCACATTGTTTTATGCATCTGGCCCCTGATCTGGGACCTACTCACTCTAACACATCCTATGAATTTCTATATCGCACTCAAAAACTACAACGGCATCATGTTTATGCTATGAATGTATTTTCAGAAAGTCATCTCAAATGAATAATAAGTCCTTTAAAGTACAGCCGACTGTCCCAACCCATGTCCCGTCCACAGCCCTTTCCCTTTGCTCTGACTGAGCACCAGTTCTGAACTCATCCTGGCCTCTGTGGCTCCAGGGGGGCTGAGATAGTCCTGACTCTGGTCTGCTATCCAGGCATGGTGGGTGGTGCATTTAGCTCGCTATCTGTCTCCTCTAGGGGAGAGACAGATAA
>CAFUXE010000204.1:301045-322551 GCA_903364295.1 Serranus cabrilla
AATTGTATGCAACTGGGGTTTAAAGCCAAATATGTTCACTTGAGCTTCCTCTTTAAAGCTCCTTGTATTAAGACGTTGCTGCTCCTCTCGGCATCCCAGCTGGTCCGTTTCTCTCTCTCTCTCTCTTTTTTTTTTACCTCTTTCTTTTCTCTCCGTGTCATCGTTGTGACTTATTTTTCCCCCAGATCACAGAGATATACTGAGGAAGGACTCCTCATCCATGTGCTTCCCTCTCTCTCTCTCTCTCTCTCTTGTCATTTTCAGATTTTTTTAAGCCACACCCCTCCTGCAGAAAGAGAGAGAGAGAGAGAGAGAGAGAGAGAGAGAGAGAGAGAGATCCATGACCATCTCCCGGGTGTTTAAAAACTAACTCAGGACAATAGCAGCGAATGAGCGCTTAATTAAATTAATTAGTCCTTCTTGTCAATCTCGGATTAATGGCCAATAGCGACGGTGCTGCTTAATGTTTTTTTTTTAACTCCTCTTCTCTCTCTCTCTCTCTCTCTCTCTCCCATATCAGTGAAGGGGAAGGGGGGCTCATCCCGGCATCCTGAGGGGAGGTAATTTGCACGGATCAAGGGGGCAAGGCGCCGCAAAGTATAAATACTGTGACTTCAATAGAGGATCACCAGCAGGTTCCCAACTCCGCTACCAAAGGAGGGAGGAATTGGCTGAGAAGATATATTCTTTATATATTTTTTACCTTCTTCCTGAGTTGGCAGCATCATCTCGTATAGGCTATCATTTTCAAGGGGTCGACTTTAAAACGAGCCACACCATTGATGTCTTAAGCTGTCGTGGAGCACAAGGGAGAGAGTGTGTGAGTGAGTGTGTGTGGTGGTGGTGGTGGTGGTGATTTTTTTTTTAAGAGGGGAGAAGGCAGTGTGATGGAAGAGCTCACCGCTTTCGTGTCTAAGTCTTTCGATCAGAAAGTGAAGGAGAAGAAGGAAGTGATAACCTACAGGGAGGTGTTGGAGACCGGGTCGACGCGAGCGGGGAGCAGGGAGTCTTTAACCGCGGAGCCGGGGAGCCGAGAGGAGGCTGCAGCCGTCACCCGGAACGGAGCGCTCTCGCCGGGCAGGGAAACGGACATGCTCGGCCCGGAGAGGATCAGGGACGCTGGGAGCCCCAAACTAATAGACGGTAGGAGTGCATGGCATAGTCTCTATCTGGACTTAGAGGGGGACTACTCTGGTTCAGCGAGGCAGAAAGTGATCATTTTTTTATTTGCGAAATACAGTTAAAGCATTTTCATTTATGATCCAAGCATAGTGCGGATTTAAAGCCCAATATTCGAGATCTGTAAGGAGCAAAAATCATCCATGCTGCTTTCTGAAAGTGTCTTTTATTTGTCTTCACGTCAGTTGTTTGCCTTATACAACACCAAAAACCGTGGAGTTTTATATTTTTAACCAGGCATCATAGCTCATATATCTTCCATCTAAATAAGATGCTTGCAGGTTAAAATGTCTTACTGTGGCACAGTTGAAAAGTTTCAAATCATAAGAAAAGGCCTACCCTAGAACTATAAACAACCAGGCCATGTGGCAAACTTATAATATTTGTATTATAATAAGACAGGGCTTTAGCTTGTATTTTTCATATCAAGGGTTTATTAAAGTAACAAAAGTGCATTCTGGTGCTTTAAGTTTTCAAAAACGTTGCACTGCTTCAGATTGATTAAAAGCTTCATTACAATGTAGACTATTTTAATTCAATACATAACTGTTATATATTGTCATTGATCTTTCTTTCTTTTATTTTTTATATATAATATAATATAATATAATATAATATAATAATCAAACAGCTGACTGACATATGAAAGCAGCCGATCAAGTCCTGCCATTTCTCTAGTCACTCGGTGCACATGCATGTCTGTTTTCAGGTGTGGAAGCACATCTGGTAAAATAATAACAGACTTGAATAAAAAAAAACGATAATTTCATATTGAAAATAACAAATACATGTTTAGGTGCAGGTTTGTTTTTTGATGATTCTCCTCAATAATTCAGTGTTAAAAATAAAATATAATATAATAGCATAACGAAAATAACAGCATTTTAAAAAAAAAAGAAATCAGGGATTAAAGGCAGCACGAAATCATACTTTAGATTTAAATATAAATATTTGTTTTTGTCTTTAATGCTTCCAAACAGACTCATTTCTATGTGTTAAAATTATTTCTATTTTTTACATTTTAAGAAGCAGCTGTTTATAATGTGTTATTAAAAAAAATCTGGACTAAATGTGACAACGTGCAGGACAAGATATCTTAGAGTTGGGTGACATCTGTTCGTCATGGGCAGCGTGGTTAAAAGCATGTATCAGACATCCAACAGTGGGCACAGCGATGCATATTTATAAGCGCTTAATAATTAAAGAGCTTTATGTAGCCCTACAAAACATCCGAGGTCTGATAGCTGTGTGATATTTGAGGGCTGGGAGGACATGTCTTTCTTTCTTTCTCATCAGACAGGTCTTGTTTCAATTGGTGCAGGTCGATAACCATTTTTCTAGTGACGTTATTCCAGTTTTTTACGAGTTTGCACACAGAGATTTGCTTATTTTTATTATAAGAACGTATATATAAGAAACAATACGCAATGCTCAGTGTTATTTGTTGGTGTGGTGGTTAGAACTGTCGCCCCATTACTAGAATGTCGCGGGTTCGACATCAGCTTTTTAAGAGTAAAAAGAAAATAAAAAGATTTACTTTGTGATGATGGAGGCCAGTGCTGACCACAGACTGGAGGTCACAGATGGTGCTGATGTCTTCCTCTCTTCTTCTCGTCTGCAACAAACACAGGCAACACGGACGTGAAGGAAAGGAAAGAGGACTCGAAGCCTTTAGAAGACGAGGCACAGACTAAAATCAAACAGAGGAGAAGTCGGACTAACTTCACATTAGAGCAGCTCAACGAGCTGGAGCGGCTCTTCGACGAGACCCACTACCCGGACGCCTTCATGCGGGAGGAGCTGAGCCAGCGGCTGGGACTGTCGGAGGCCCGAGTACAGGTAGGAAGACTCGTCTAAAAAATAATCATTATAAGTAGAAGAATATTATGATAATTGTAATTAAAAAATATACTTACATATAAGACAAAGTGACACCCAAAGGGCCTTTTAAATAAAATAAATATAAATTAAAGAGAAAAAGTATAATAAATATATTAAATTAAATATTAATTGTTATTATAATTAAGAGCATTATCATAAGCATGGCAGTGTGAGCTGGCTATATGTGTGCATTATGTGTCAAAAACAATGGAAGAGAAAGTGCTTAAAGTGGAATAATAATTATGACGAACTAAAAATAATACGCCTAATAACAAGAATCAAAATCATAATAATGATAACAATAAACAACAATACCAGCAATAATAATAGAAGAAGAAATAATAGGAAATGCACGTATTGCTCCCTTATTCTGTCTTTTTCAGGAGGGATTATATTAATATATTTACTGATTTTTGTTATGATAAGCTTGATATCACGTATAAACAAAGTCTGAGCATAATGTTAATAAAAATGTTTTATGGCTTTAAAAGTAAAATATTCACGTGCATAGACTTAGAATACAGTGGGCCTGGATTTGTGTAGCAGGTCAGAGGAAGCACCCATGGGTGTTTGCAGGTTAGATTTTTAAAGAGGAAAGAAACAGTTCACTGTGACACTGTTTTTGTGATCATTTTCTGATCAGATTATTTTTCTCTCAGCCTGTTGTGATTATTTAATTTGTGTTAATGATCTCTGTGCTTGTATCACGAGGGTCGTTTTAATCTTTATTGTCTAAATCTAGCGAAACAAATATTTGCCTTCAGTTTCTGGGTGCATGTTACCACATAAGGCCCTGTTTGTCAGAGATGCTGTCGTTTTTCATGGGGACACACCATCTGCGCAGAAACCCAGTAAGGCTTCAGCCAGCCAGGCAGGCAGGGAGGGAGGCAGGGAGGGAGGGAGGGGAGGGGGGCTCAGACTCAGACATGCCTGGTGAAACAGGAGTGGGGCTATGAACATATAGACTCTCATCTGATGTATCAAAACCCTATAATATCTTTTTACCCCGTGTGCCCCGGCTCAGGGGAGGACTGAGCATTTGTCTCCAGATTGAATATGGCGGTCGTTGTGGTAAAAAATAAATCATAAACCGGGCCCAAAAGACCTCCAACTCACCCTTTACCCCCCTAAAAAAAAAGTTAAAGCCAGCTTTTTGCAGGGCTCTCCCGGCCTGAACTGGAATCTCACCAATAAGGCGTATTGTATCCCGAACAAGGAGCACAGCTCGGGGATTTGCATAAATTATGTATTATTTTCTACCCAAATCAAGAGCAGCTCTCTCCCTCTTTCTCTCTCTTAGACTGTTATATCTTTTTACCAGTTGCATGCACAGACCACACATTTATTTTAGATTTTGTCTCAATCAATAGGAGCATTTTACGTTTATCATCGCGATAAATTATAGCTGCAGCATGCACAAAAGGACTTCCGATTGACATATACTGTGGTCAATAAATGAAGCCAGCTGACAGCCGGATCAATATGATATTTCACTGTGTGTATATGGAGCTAATGTAAGGGAGATTGCACGTTGACATGTTGTATTGTGGGCTAATTCAGCCCGAGCTTTTTGTCTGGGAAATTCAAAGCAGATTATCATAGAAATAAACCGTTTAATCTGTGTTCCAAGGCGTTTCTCTGAAATTGACGCTTGTCGATTTCAACAGAAGGAAGAAAAAAAGAGAAGTGAGCTGTCTTTGAAGCGTTTCTTTTTTTGTGTGCAAGTGTGTGTTATGGCGGTGATTAGACAAAACTGCGAGGCATTTAAGCGTCTCTCTGACATGGATTTTTCTGCAGATAAGGGTAATTAATTTCAGCGGTCATTTAATGAGAGGGAGATGGAAAGATGCTCTCAGATCGCCTTGCTCTGATGTCCTAAAACCGTAATAGCATTGCTGCTATTCGATATCTCAGAGTCCATTCAACTCTTCGGGGACACTAATCTATAGAAAGATGAAACCACCGCTGACAAGGTTATTTATTATGGTCCAATAGTCCTGCACATCTCCAACAAGGGTGTTTCTATTCTCCTAATAAGGTTTTAATGCGCCTCTTTTCCTAGATTTACTACTTATAATCTCCCCCCTACTTCTCCTTGTTGCAGACTAAATGTAATAATTCACAATCTGGGGTTAAGCAGTGTCATTAATATTTCAGAGCTCCTCGGGGATATTGTTTTTCTGCGGTTGTTGTCACTTTGAGAGGAATTACACATGGCCTCACAAGCAGCTGCCAATCAGTGGGTCTCTAATTAATTTCTGTCCCTGCAGGTTTGGTTCCAGAATAGAAGAGCCAAATGTAGAAAGCAGGAGAACCAGTTACATAAAGGTAAGCTTTTATCCTGCATGCTCCCACAAAAACAACAAAACCATATTTCGATTTTATTCTATTCTATTCCATTATGGGGCAAACACGCGCTCTAATGCGTGCAGCATCTTTAATCTTTACGCACGGTTACTATTTGGGACGTGGTTTCATTTTCAGTTAATGAAGCCATCAAACGCACTGTGATTTCTTTTAGTGCCTGTTTATCTTGGACCTTATTAGAGTTTGCTGCTCGTTATTCAGTCCTACACTTTACTTCTTTGTTTTTGAATATTCTCCTCACAATTAGACTATCATCTGTGCTTCTTTTTTTTTTGTGCAGGAGTCCTGATTGGAGCAGCGAATCAGTTTGAAGCTTGTCGTGTAGCGCCATATGTCAACGTGGGGGCTTTACGGATGCCATTCCAACAGGCAAGTGACTTTGAAGCGTCTAGTTTTAAAAACCAGACCAATCCCCGGACTGCTGTCTTGGCACATGGCTCTGCCCAAGTGCTATGCAGAGACTCCAGTTCCAATGTAGGGGGTAACTAAACTCTTATTACCACACTGTCAAAAAGCAGTGTGCCAACACAGCGTAGCCTGTACAGCCTAATTGGAAAACTCCCTCTATTGTTTTAATCCTCATATATATGTCTATTTCACTGTGAGCAAACACAACACTTCAGAGTGTAGAGAAGACAGACACCAAGGCTTTGTTTCCATGTTTCCACACTAAAGATGGACTGGTTTGTTTTTGAAATATTATACTGTGCACCTGTGTGTGGGGGATCTGGACAGAATATGAAAAAATATAATTTATATTGCATTTTATTTTAAGTGCACTACTGGCCTGGTTTAGGTTTATTATCCTGTAAGGGCCCTAGATTTCCATTAAAGCTATAAAAGTTTAATTTGAGATCAGATTTCATGCTATTGGTGTCAAAATACAAACTCAAATTTGACCTTTGTCTCTCAAGAGTTGCCGTATAAATAATGTCCCTAGAAGTAGGTGGCATCCAGTGAAGTCCAGCTGAATGGTGACCTCTAACCACGAGGTCACAGACAGTTACTGATAGTTGAAGCACATCAGACATCCCACTGCAAAGTTAACGCATGTTCTCCCCCCTTCTCTCCCCCCCACCCATCCGTGCGTCCCGTCCTGTAGGATAGTCATTGCAACGTGCCGCCCTTCTCCTTTCAGGTGCAGGCACAACTGCAGCTGGACAGCGCCGTGGCCCACGCGCAGCACCACCTGCACTCTCACCTGGCGGCGCACGCGCCCTACATGATGTTCCCCGCGCCGCCGTTCGGCCTGCCCCTGGCGACGCTCGCGGCCGAGTCCGCATCCGCCGCGTCGGTCGTGGCAGCCGCCGCCGCCGCCAAGAACACCAGCAAGAACTCCAGCATCGCCGACCTGAGACTGAAGGCCAAAAAGCACACGGCCGCGCTAGGACTGTGACGCCAGGGAGACCTGGGGGCGCGAGGCGCGTACGCGCTAAATGTCGCTTCCTCGCGACTGACAGACACTGAACACAAAACCCAAGAGCAGAGTGAGAAAAAATTATCCATGGACGATATTTATGTTTTCTTTTTAAAAAAATGAAGGACGACGAGTATAAGTATAAAAATATAGGCTATTTATGAGACAAAGAAAAAAGACTGTGACGTGATATAGCCTACACAGATGTGATTTTTGGACGCGGATGGACAGCAAGCAGGGGACACCCTGAAGGAGGACGCAGCAGCTGGGACGGTCGATACTTTGTCAAACAAGGCGAACCATTCTGCAGTTGTTCTGTTTTAATATTATATTATTATTGTTATGATTTCATATAGAGGCTGGCCTCGTTATAAAAACACTTTCTCTGTAAAAGGACAGAGCAGGAATTCTTTGAAGAAAAAAATATTCTAAGTGTTTCTCTCCCTCTTCTGTTTCTTGTCCAAAAAAATCAAAAATGCCCAAGCAAGTGTTTGCATGAGTTTGTCTTCACGGAGGACGTGATGTGAGCTCCCCCTCTTCCTCCTCTCCCTCTTTCCTCTCCTCTCTGAGGAACTCTCACTTGAATGTTTGGCCTATATTTGACCTTGTTTGGACCTCCTCTGGTGAAACTATAGGCGACACACCACAAATGTGAGATTATAATATATGTGTAGGCTATATGCTGAACTTTTTTGGGTCAGGATAGCCCGATAGTGTCCAGATAAGGTGGTGATCTGTCCCCTTTTAAAGGAGCATCATGTCATCTTAAACACGAGGACTGTATGCGAACCGGTACGGACACGTGTAAAATATGTTTATACACAAGAAACATGCATTATTTTTATTATTTAGTGGCTTTATGAATGCCTTGTGGGGAATTTGTTCATTTTTACTTTATTTCTGTGTATTAAAAATCATGTGCTTTCTGTATGTAATTTTGATGTTTTTATAACAGTGGAAGTGAACTTATACCTGAGGCACGGGTTTCTAAAAAAAAAAAAAAAAAGAATACTCATGAAATTGTTTTACTTTTTCCATCACATGTGAAACGTGAATCCACCTAAACAAAAATGTTTTTCGTTCCTATAATAAATTAACTAAAGTTTCTTTAATGGGTTGACATTATTTTTACATTCTTAATTGGCATTTATCAGCAAAATTATTATTATTATTATTGTTATTATTATTATGATCGCTGCCGGTAAACCTCTGAGAGCTTTTTAATAATTCATGCCTGTAGCTATAGGTCTTTTGATAACGTCACAGTTGTGACAGGCCCGTTTAGTCAGGAACATGGTGTCTGTTGCCAAACCGATGCATTATTCATCATTTTGGTTATGGAGCAGTTTGGAGAGGAGGGCTGCTAATTTCCAGTACAAGCTCGAAAAAGTGGTAGATAAAGGAGAAAGAGAAAAAGGTTCTGCAGCACTTGAAATGCACACAATTATATAGATTGTTCTAAAGATTTAAAACCGCTCTGTTATTCCTGCAATAATTAAATAATCTAACCCCAACGGATATTAATTATATAAAACAAAGATGCATTTTAATTGAATTATACCCGCAGTGTGTTTGTGCTTTCACACAGCAGCCTGAATGCTCAAATATTATTTAATTATTAAGATTTTAAATTATATATTTTTTCCATTAGGTTTTTTCCCCCCTACAGCAACATTTAAGATATTGTCAGTATAAACCTTTTTACATAAAATATTATAGGTTAATGGTATTCGATGTAATTCCAGTTGTAATCCCCCACGATCCGTCTTGAATCTGGCCTCCTGCCCACCTTCACTGAATTAAAATGTTGCCGGTTTATGTGTCATGACCTCAAGTTTGGCATTATGCAGAAAAATCTACAGGCAGCTCTGAAAGTAAAAACAAAGCCAAGGTCTTGGTTTAAAAAAAAGGAGAAGCATTTATTAACGCCTGCCTCACTTGACTTACAAATTTGCCTGATTCATTTCCTGACATCTTAACCGCCTCTTATTGAACATTTAATAAACACCTGACACGGGAGCCCAGAATTATAGGAATCCGGATCGCATTACCCCCTTCCGATATTTCCACACAAAACACAATGTCTTTAGCTATTAATTAATACTGAGCTCAGAGAGTCTGCACTAGAGTCTGGAGTGTTTGTGTATCTCGCCGTTTGGGGCAGGATTTAGACGCCAAAACTATTGAATTATTGATTGTGAACCTCGCCAGTAATGGAGGAGACGGAACTGGGAAACTGCTGAGCCGGGAGCGTGCACTGCTGCCCCTGCGATGGAGCAGAAACACCGGGGGTCGGGGGCGCGCATGTCCTGCGACTGCATTGTGTGTGACCGGGTGTGTGTTTTTACTTGTAGAGTGAGGTCAAGTTCATCATGTCACATTAATTACACTGCTCAGACATGATTTACTGCGTATCCACTTATTTCGCGTGGAAGCATCTCATTTTGAATTAAAAATCATGCTTTGGAATTAAAAACTGGTGATTTAAGGGTTGAGGAATTATTAGAGTAGATTGAAAAAATGCCATAAACTACAAGTGTTATTACACCACAAGGACACTCTTATGAAAATAATGAAAACAACAGTGATTTTATGAAGGGATAATTCATTTCCAGTCACCTGAAAGACTCATCCACCCAAATTGAGCCTGTGCATAATTTTTTTGCAGTTTCCACAGTAGATGGATTTTATTTATTTATTTTTGCATTTCCATGCTTTATTAGAAAGCGACACATGCAAAGGGACCTCGGGCCGGATTCGAACCTGGTCCGCTGCAACAAAGAACTCAGTCTTAGTGATACGCACTCCACCAGTGAGCCACCAGGACGCCCCACAATAGATCTTTAAACATTTCTCCTTCATGCCTACAGCCCAGAGTCTTGGGCCGGCAGCTATCAGCGTGTCCTGAGAGGTGCAGCGGTGGAGTGGAGGGGCCTCCGCCCTGAGGGGCCCAGGAGACAATGAGACGGGGACACACAAGTGTTCTCCTGATTAGACATAGAGACGACCAGCTCTCTCACTCTCCTCTCAACACACTCTTAAGACACACACCCCCACGCAGCCAGCCGGGAGCCGTCCATGCGGACTCTCTCTCTCTCTCTCTGGCTTCTTCTCTCTGTCTTTCCCCTGGTCTCTCTCTCCCTCCCTCCCTCTGTTGTAATGGATTATTGTACACCATGTTGGAGGAGTCGAGAGTGGGCCAGCTCTATTCAAGTTCATCAAATGAATGAAAGCAACACTGGACATATCCGAATCACAAAATGCATGTAAGCAAACACACATACCTACACACCGAGATCATCATCAGCCTGGTGAGTCACAACAGCACTCCACACCATGGAATCCTTCATATCAACTGGTGCTGTCTTGTTGCTATATTTACCCCACTACAACCCCCGGAGACAAATACACTACTCTCTCATTTCCCGCTCTTGGCCCTTAATCAAATTAGGGCACGTTAAACAATCGCACAGAGCACTTTTTACTGACAGACGTGCATGTGAATGGCTGTGGCTAAATGTGATTGTATATACTGTTTGTATCGGTGTATGAATTTATGTGAGAAAGTGTGTGAGAGGCTCCCTTTCTCTTCTTTTCTCTCTAAGGGCTTGCCTTTGTTACATGTTAGGAGTGCTCAAAGAGCAGGGCGCACACAGCACCGCACCAAAGACAACAGCCATCAGGAGCAACGGCAGATAAAAGGCCGACTTCAAAGACATCAAATGGAGCGAAAGTGAAAAAGAAACCTGCTGAAAACTCCCTCCAATAGCACTCAGGCCAGCAATTAGGACGCCATATCGCTGCCTGTTATCACATGTGTGCGCTGTATAGGCCTGGGTGGCTAACCGCAGCGCTCAGTGTGGGTTGCAGTCAGCTGAGAATTACAGCATTCATAGAGCTCGACTGTAACACTGTATTTAATTTCACTGTAGGATGAAAAGTGGGTGTTCGCGCAGATTTGACCCCTGCTATGACCAGGGAGGCTTAACCGTGGTGATTACAGACAGAGAAAAACAACAGTCTCTATCTCCAGCTCCTTCTATTCAGCCGGCTAAGTAGAACAAAACAAAACAGAGGTCAGAACAAAACAAGAAGTCTAATTGTTTCACTGTTTCCTGTTTAGGTGCCCTGGGGCAATCTACACATTTTTATGTACTGGGTGCATTTTATTTGTTATTAATTCATTTCCAGTTGCAGCTGGTTTGCAGATTAGGGAGATAACATAATGTATAACTCCCTGCCCTGGGAAGAAGACATAACAAGGGTGTATGTGTTGAGACCTGTGGGCATTAGTATAGCTCTGAGGGGGAATGTATTGTTTCCATGGAAAAAAAAAAAAGGTGACATTTGGTGCATTACGGATGCACTGCAGGGCGAGTTGGTGAGCTTTTTTGTGTGTGCATTGTGGTCTCGGAAAAAAGGGAACAAAATGAAATGCAAAGATAGAAAGAGAGAGAGAGAGGGGGAGAGAAAGGGGGAGAGAGTGGTGAGGGGCACACAGTAAATGTTAAACATTTGGCCCATTCTGCTCTGTATTTACAAGCTGGTAAGATCCAATCATGTGTGTGTGAGTATAATCGAGTACTTGCTTTTCAATCATCAGATGTTTGTACACAGACTCTTAAATTACAAAAAGCCTCTTGGAAACACAGGCCCAACTCGTCTCATATTGATTGTATTCACGCTGTCTGAAGTTTACAAAATGTCATTTTAAAAATGTCACGAAACGACAAAGAAGCCGACAAATCACCCAATATTTGTATCAGGATGCTCAAGTGTCTTTTTAATGTGGCTAAATCCAGGGAGGTCCAGGATCATTCGTTCTGGGGGTTAAACGCTTTTTCAACATTCTGTCCAGGGAGGCATTTATGACCATTTATATATCTGTCAGCCTCGTTCCAATGCTCTCTGAACTGGTGACAGACGTGTGTGGTCAAGGCAAAGTTTAGATGTGATGGAAAATAGCCCCCGGTTTTCAGTGGAAGCATCAATCACCTGCGTACTGTAAATGTTGTACTCATAAAGCTGTTAGTTGTTTTCACATAGCCATAAATCTGAGTATGTGCAGTAGAAAAATCAATACATCTTACTGATGTTAGAAAACATACAACTCTATGATGGATACGCTGGCTGCAATTTTTACTTTTTCACTCCAGTTTTGTTCAAACACATCATAACTTTATGAGAAATGCATTGTGATTGTGACCTAAGAAATCTCTAAACATTAACAATATGTTATATTCATCACATAAAACTGCCCTGAAGTATTGGCAAACCCTTTTCACAAGCGATGTTTATTGTGGAGAGTATCCAAAGAAATTTATCATAACGATGAAAACACATGTAAGATTTGGTCTTTTTCGAATCATTTAATATGCAAACTATTCTGTAGCACCCATCTGTTCAAGTTAGTCTGGGATATGTAGGAAAACATTTCTTAGAAATCAGACAATTTAAATCTGTTATTGGCTACTTTTCTCAAGTACGTCTCTCTCCTCATGTTTCCTATCTGCTCTCTTTAGAAAAAGTGGCAGTACTGCAATCAGAAAATACTCTCCATGCATTGTAATGTCACTTAAATAAAAATATATGATTATACTTATATGATAATAATGAGTATTATTAGCAAAATGCTGTTAAAGCCTTAAAGGTGAAAGTACTCATAATACATTCATATAGTAAATGTGAGGGTTATTCTTATAATATCTTTTTTTTCCTACTCAGTTTCTTTGTCTGTTTGTCAGCAGGATTACGGAAAATCTACCAGTTCAATTTTCATGAAACTTGGTGAAAACATGTAGCATGGGCCAAGGATGAACCCGTTAAAATTTGGATCCAAGTCACAGGGAAAATACACAAATTATTTTTCACCTCCTTTAACTTTGTGAGTATTTGTGCTGCATTCATGTACTGTCAATATAATCGGAAAAATTAGTTAATGACTGGGAAAATTCAACGCCCTCTCAAGTCAAAACTTGGAAAAACAGTGAACATTTTAGAACACATCATCGCTCACCCAGTACGTTTCTTTTTCTCTTCATTATTCTCATACAAATACTGGAAGTAGCTGTTAAAGTATTGTTTGAACAATGACAACACATCAAATTTTTACCGTCCATGCTGTAATGTTTCACATGACGACTCATGAACCACCAAAGTTGGACTTCCTAAGACAGGAAACGGGACCATCCAAGAAGTACCTGAATGCACCACTGGCCTTGATGGAGGACTGCACTGTTAGAGTCTTATTCTAGTTACTGATGCAGGACAATAGATCATTTTCCTGGAGGTGGAGTTATTGTTAACTATTCTATATATTTTTGACAAGTTAAATCCATAACAGTATATCATATAGGCTCATGTTGCCTGTGTAAAACAGTAAGCAGTGATAGTTTACAGCAGCATAAATAGAACAAATGTACTTAGTTATATTCCACCACTGAATTCTATTGGGTCAAATAAAATATAATACTGGGTTGTCTTGGTGGAATAGACAACCCAGGTGGTTCCCTTCACATAAATTAAAGGCAAAATGCCCTAAAAAATCTTTAGACAAATATAATACTGTTGGATAAATGCCTGCATTCCAGTTTTTAACGACCACAAAAGCAACTCTTGCATTTTTTTTTAAGTGCCTCATGAGATTGTAGTCACATAATCACATTAGACCGAATCATTATGCAGTCACTTGCTGTATGTATCCATTAATTCATTGTTAAAGCATTACCCATGAAAATTAAAGTTTACCTATCCCGTGTACCCTGCTGTATATATTAATAAGTCTTTGGGGCAGCAGAATATGGGAGCAGGAGGTCAAGTGCTTTAGCAGTAATAGAATTTTAAAGCAGGGAAGTGTCTGTCATCCAGGGCATCTTATTCAGATGTTTTCATTGATTCTGCCACTTGTGTCCCCTCATTGATACAGCAGTATTGACAGCTGTATTGCTATGGTAATTTACTCCTCAGGCAAGTGCATGTAAGTCGTCGTCCTCGGGGCCGGAAGATAAATACATACGAGGAGCGCACACCAGCACGCACACACATGTACACATGCCTTATTATAGGCTAATAAGATGAGCATGAAAGGTAATGTATAATGGTGGGGGACTGTGTCAAGTTCAACTGGGAGGAGCAGGTTGAGTGGGCTGCGTGTGTGTGTGTGTGTGTGAGTCACTGGTGGGAAGAATGCAGCTTGTTTCAATGCAGGCTGATGTAAATTGATGTCACAAGCGGAGAGAAGGGCAGACAAAATGCGAAGAGCTGACTGAGCTGCATTACGGGGCCAAGGAGGCATCGGAGGAGGCAGGACCCCATAGTGGTGCGACGTTCTATTGGATTACAGTGTTGGCTCAACAATCTGCCAACGTCTAATTAAATAGGCCTGCATTAGCTTCCTCCACAGCGGGAGGTGTGAGAGAAGGACACTATCTCATTCTGAAATGGGATGTAAAAATAGATCTCGCAACTTGGCCCTCACTCGCGCTCCCTCCCTCCTGTGATATCGCTACTTCTCAGTGTGTGACAGCCTCTCCCTGTCTCTTTGAGTTTCTCACACTCGTGTTTTTCAGACTCTTTATATCATTCCTCTAGATATGAACCAAACAAAGAAAGTAGGTGGCTGTTAGGATGTGTCTGTTGCTATTACATTCAATTTAATGCAAGATAGTGTTTACTCAGTGGTGGCTATTTGCAAAGCAGACACTGGGAAGGATGGGAGTTTTTTTTCGATAAGGGTGAATCTTTAAAAAGTTTAACACTGGATCGCAGTTTGCGCGGCAGAAAAACTTTTCCTTTCTTTTTGTTTTGCAGCGGGGAAAAAATTCAAGGAAGTGACACACGTATAGGGAATGAATATCACATGCATCCTAAAATAGCTGACACTTGCTGCAGCAGATAAGTGCTTGTGTTATAGAGAGGAAGGAAGCAAGTTGATTGAAAACAACTAGATCTCTCATCTGGCAGCGAAATACATAAACTAGATTTAAAATTTTTTTTTTAAATTTAAGTTTGATTTCAACGAGCTGACATTGAATTTGGACTTCGGTGGACTAAAGAGGGAGGAATGTGGAGGTGGGAGGGGTACGGACACAAAGAAAGTCCCAGAGAAAGTAAAGAGGACAAGGGCAGCGATAGGAGCAGGACAGATACAGAGAAGAGTATGTTGGAGAAAGTAGACGGAGGTGCAAAAGACATGAGTGTGCCAAAGAGGAAGCACTTTGTTGAGCTAAAGCATGTTTGAGAGACTGCCTCTTATCTTAATGATGACAGGGACCCTTTTAAAGGGTCACATGTAACACACTGTGGGCTGGAAGTGCTCTTGTTGGACCACCTAAGAGACGCTGGGGACAGGAGCTGGTTTAAGTTAAATACATGGCAGCAAATCTTAAGCTTGAGATGTAATGACTCAGAGACTAGTCTATAACTCATGACTCCAAAAAGTCCACAGTCTGGTTTTCTTTACTATAACTAACAGCAATGCAAATAAATACATCTCCTTCTAAATATATATTTGGAAGCTTTTGATGTTTGACTGTTATGTTGAGAAATATTGACCTAAATCTGATGTTATTTTGGAAGCAGTAGTTTGTGGTATTGTGATATTATACTGCATTACATTGTGAGATGAATCTAAGAGTTGGTCCACTAGTTGAAGAACAGCAATACTTCAGAAAAAAATAAAGAAATTGTTCAACATTTCCAGAAAAACTCTTATTTGTATTCTGCCGAGGAGCTATAAAATGATTGATACCACCACAATACAAGGCTATTGTTAGAAACCTGTTAGCTTAGCACAAAGCAACTGGAAACCGCTAACCTGGCTCTGTCCAACGGTAACAATATCCACCTCGCAGCACCCTTAAAGCTGAACCATTACTACAATATTTAGGCTGTCGTCATTGACTATTTGTACTACAACATGAAACGAACCATAATTCGTAAAAACCATAATTTTGAGCTAGGAGGCGGAGCTTATTACGACCCATACTGAGGTTTGTTGTTGGGTAGCAACCTCTAAGTGGCCGTGGTAACTGTGACCAGAGCAGTGGAGGAAGTCAGGTTATGTAGCTGCTACACAGAGCGACAAAGTACACTTTTGTGCCCAAACCTAACTAAGAAGTTCTATTTCACAAATCAGTAATTTACTGGACTTGTTTCTTGGCTTTGGGCACAGAAAAATCACTGCACCCAGCCAGTAGGAAAAATAACTTTAATACAAAATACAATACAACCAAGACAAAACTGACAGAAGGGCGGGACTCAGAGAAGAACTCGCAATTACAATTTTGTTTGCTACTTCAGCACCACGGACAGCACCATGGGTTAATAAATACTATTGATAGTTTACACTTCCGTCCGAGTCAGAGATCCTAACTTGGACGAACCTCAGTCGGATAAAGTATCAATCAGAGTTATTCAGACTAGATTATATTTAACTAAACAACCCCATTGTCCCTGCACTCTCTCTGCTACTATAGATGGAGAGGGCAGGATTAACTTTCTTCAAACAAAAATATATTTTAGTAAATTTTCTAACAAGGGGGATGGGAACCCGCCTCTAAATACCTACTGCAATACCTAATACTTTTTTTTTTTTTTACCTCTTTCCATGAAATAATTGTGACAATGGGATTTAGTTTTTGACAGGTAAAGTTTATATCTTCTCAAAACTTTATAAATCAACCGCTTCCAAATGAAAATGAAACCCCAACTTAGGTTTTGTGTGGATTGTGTCTGAAAACAACCGTGTATAATAATGCATAGATTAAACAAAGAAAATAGAGCATGTTAATTAGCAAATGTTAGAGGTTAAGATGGGTGTATTGTGTTACCTTTACACAGAGCCAGACTAGCTGTTTACCTGTTTCCATTGTTTTGAATGTTTTGGTGCAAGAAAATATTTAAACAACAACAGGAAGACAAATAAAAGAATATTTTGCTCATGAGATTTCTTTCAACAAATAAACTCTATTGGTGACATGTCTAAGAATGGATGCACAGCTGTCTCCTAGAAGACTAATACCAGCACTAATAAACAATATTACATGTTATTGGTCCGTATGTGATGGTGGCTTATATGGAAAGCAAAAACAATATGATACTCTGGGCCCGCAGAGCTCAGTATATACAGATCTGCACGACTGCTAATAAAAGCATTACTGTAATCTTTTTTGTGGTAACTTGGTTTGAGACTTGTTTAACATGTTATTTCAGCAAAATTGAAAATTCTAAATGACAAAGATTACATTGAGGTTGTTTTTCTGCTGAGCCTCGCATGTTCATAAAAACATGAATGCATTCACAGAAGCGTTTTCAGTAACATCCAGCATTTTTCACTCATTCCTGTCTTTACAAGGTATAATTGTGAGCTCAGCGCGGCTGCTAACGTCAACACTTCTTCATATTAGTCACGTTTGTTTACTTTATTCCGTAAAAGCCATTTTTCTTTTGTGAGTGGGCTGGATAAATATAGCTGCGCCTCTCTGAGAGAGGCTTTAGAAGGCAAATGTAATGTGTCTTTATAATATTTCCTTTGGGTGATATTTACAATCCCAACACTCATATCATAGTGATTTTCTCCTAAATACTATTAGAAATAATTGGGGGAAACAGCGACATGCTGGAGTAACTGAACTTCTCATAGCTGCTCGCTCAATTGGCTCTACGACCAAAATATGAAATGAAAACCTGAGTTGAGAGCCTGTAGACCGCAGAGAGACAGTGTACTGTGGTCTGGAGGGGGTGTGTGGACACAGAAGAGATCCGAGCACTGTAAAAACACATCCCTCCGGCACCATTATATAAGCATACATATGGGACAGTAAAAATGGAAGACGACACTTTAAATGACATTATTATAAAATGCAATACTCCTGGAATGATCCCTTATTAAATTAGGCCCTATGATCCAAGATGAATTTCCCGCTTCCCTAATCCATCAAGAGGGGAATATTAAAAGATAGGCCTCAACTGGCATTAGAAGCTCACTCCGTCTTGACTTTCATTATTCTGCATTAGGGTGCTGCTGGGGGAGAGCCTCTTAATGAGAATTACAATGATTCACTGGCCCCGGCCCCACTTCTGACAAGTCAAATATTAACTCCTCAGTCACAGCTGTCGGAATTAAAATACTTTGTAGCCGCGGACGTGCTAAATTAAATTGGCCTTTTATGTTCCTTACATGGCTGACCCCCGTGGGGCTCCACCGCCTCAGTCGCCACTGAGACGGCTATGACAGAGCAAGAGGAAGAGGCAGAGGAGTGTAAACACAGCGGCGTGTTCGCTGCACACTCAGGCAGGCTCACATACACACACACACACACACACACACACAAACAAACATGTCTGTCCCCTGTGTGTCATTCTGTCATCTTCTCTCGCTATCGCTCTATTCTCCCCCTTTTCCTTCATTCTGTGCTTCTCACCAGAGGCTGTTTCCTTGGCAGACATCTTCTCTGTGCTGTTTGTTTGATAGCCAGTGTCAGCTACTGTCGACTACTGTCTGTGTTTCGCTACGGTCTCTCTCTATTTGCAGGGCCACAGACGTGCACATGAAGGCTCCTCACCTGTTGCTTGCCCTTCATGTTTAACAGACAAATAGATTAACATAACGGAGCAGCCTTTTCAAAGAGCAGGGGAACTTTGTTCTAATGTTATTAACGTTTGTATGTAGACAACAAATCAAATCTATATTGACCTTTAAAAGTTTTATTTCAGTTAATTTGCACTCACTTAAGAAGAGGGCTAGGGCTCGCAGACCCGCACTCCACTCTGCCTTCCAAATTCCTCTGTGTATGCACCAACGCATGCTGGGCGGTTCCTCCGCCCGCTCGCTCGCTCGCTAGCTCGCTCTGGCCCCAAGGTCATGAGCACTGACGGTGAGAGTGGGGAGGTTTTCTGACTTTTGCCTGCCTCTTTCCCCAGCAGCATTTCTGCTCTGCTCGCGTTGCCAGCAGAGCTCTGAATCCTTCTCCCGCTCTGTTTGAGCTCCTTACAAACAAACGATCGATTTCACAAAGAGAGAGAGAGAAAGAGAGAGAAAGGGAGAGAGAGGAGGGAGAGGGAAAATATAACTGCCAGTGACCCTGCAGTCTGCAAATGTTACACTTGAAATCGCTGGATTTTTTTTAAAAACACATACATGCCCCGGGACATGTCACCTCTCCCCTTTCAAAAGTCAACTGAATGAATAAAGAAATGGATGGAGCTGATAAAGAAAACAAAAAAACAGCCAAATGGAAGAGAGTGGAAGATTAATTCAGTGGGCAGATGGGTCTTGGTGTCAATTTGAGCTATTCTGATCCACTGAATTGAAACCAGAGCTTCAACCAAGCCCCAAACAAGTCACCTTTGACCCTCATGACAGACACAATACTGATACTCTATATTCATTCACTTCCTCTGCACGCTTTGTTTTGACTAAAACCACTTTTCCTTTAACTGCTCTGGCCTTACTTTAAAACTCTGCACCTTAGGTCAAATCATTAGCATACGGCAGTATACAATGGGCTGTAATAGACAGCGTGCAGACTGCTGGCTATAAGGTACAGTGGTTCTATAGTGGAAGGGCTTTGTACTACTTTGTAACACTTTAAATAACTTTTAACTTCTAAATTAAAAAGTATCAATGTATTCTTGACCCAGGGTTACCATTAAGGTTATTAATTACCACCCAGAAAGTAATTACTTCTTGTTAAAAGCATATTTCTTTTAGTATCGAGTTTCTTGGTGCCTTTGAGCTTTATTGTGTAAGCTATTAGAATTAAAAACTGTTCTGACCTCAAGATTGAATATCGAACATTTTCATGGTTCTCATTATCTAGTTATAATTAGCTTCAAGTGGTAGTAGTAGTCGTAGCATTCACGCGATGAGAACAAAAGCAAGCAGTGGGTTGTATTAAAATCCTCAAAATCAATGTTTCCTGAAGAGATGTGCATAAATGGCTCCATTACCGTGTTTAGAGGCTTCAGCGGGGAGTGATTTAGACGACACTCCTGCAGTGGACCATCAGTCACTCTTTTAGAGTTAAATAAGCCGTGCGAAGGACTGTTATCCTTACTGGCTTAAGCCTGCATTAATCAGTCCACTTCACCTGTCAATACAGCCACTGGCTTCCAATCAAACAACCATTACAGCAGAGAGCATCCCAATAAAGGAGATCTTTGTTTCTTATTGAGTTAATCACCCAACACACACACGCAAACACACACTGCCTCTCATCAGACTGGCACTGGCAAGTGTTTATTCCTCTCCTCGTGCGTGGAGGAGTGCAGGGGTCAGGCTCAACACACATTGTGACAGAATGTGGAGGAGGCGTAGGATGAAATGATATAATGAAATCGCTTTGCAATTACAACCGTGTGGAGACGGATCATAGTTTGAGATTGCCCTCTGAAGGTGTAGCATTGATCCATGCAAATGAGTTGCCAATGAAAATAATACCTGCTGATTGTGTGTCATTATCTCTAAACTTATGATTTATGCTAACAGTATGATAGCGGGGAACGAGGCAGAGGCGAAGAAGGATTAGGCCGCAGCGGCGTGATGGACTGATGTGTCATCCGCCGCCTGAGTTGGAGGATATAGCTCTGAGCAGGTGGGAGTGAACGACCCACTGACAGCCCTTTTCAAAATGACAAAATCCATCCTTCCGTATTGATCAGTTATTCTTCTGTCTTTCAGCTGGTATCTTCAGACCCTCCCCAACCTGCCCAGCCGCTCCCTATTGATCCTCGCCGGTGATTGGTTGAGCTGTAATTTGAGATGGACATTGACGGATGAGTGCAAACTGTTTTTCTTTCCTTCTCTTCCTCTCCTCTCGAGGGTGATGAAGTCATAATGCTAGTGACAGAGCCAGACAGGGACCAATTGCAATGGAGTGCTGGCCCGAATAACCTTTAGAGCCAGTGCAGGATGTCTCCTGGTCTGTCGCACATGCCCCCCACGGGTGCTCCGCGGTCACAGGACTCATAAATGCTCATATACAGGCAGCCAAAGTGGACGGAATGGATAGAAGAGAGAAGAGAGGCTACATTAGCTGCAAAGGAAAGGATATCTGAAATTAAAGAAGCAACAGTATCCAAAACACGATAATATCAAAATGTAAAACTAATAATAAAGCTTTACGGAGCTCATTGTTTAAATAGGTCTGGTCTGTAACTCACTTTGACTGCTCTCTTAGCATAATTTTTAGCCACAGTAGGCAGCTGCTCAGCATCAAACGGCCAATGAATAGCTAAATATACAGATATTTCCCTCAGAAGTTGGTGGAGACCAAAAACAGAGCTAAAAGAGAGAGTAATATGGACTCACATTCAACCCTAACACCTGCTGGAGAATCTCTACTCAGTTGGTAGTTTATTAGATACTACTTCAGGTCAATATAGCACCAGTTTCAGAACTCATTGACACATCAGTCTGATGACAGTTTTGGCAAACAGGCAATATTTCTGGGGTTACGGTGTGTTGAAGGGAAAAGATGGAATACACAACCTAGCCTTAAAGGCCCCACTGCATGATCCTTAGCTTGCAAAAACATATTCTTCACAGATTTACAAACACTAATTACCTCAATACCATTTTTCCCTTCGCGCGTTTGTTGATGGCAGGAAAAGATGACAAGGATGCTGGAATTTCAGGTCTCAATATGCCAATGGATTTATT
>CAFUXE010000204.1:344694-364739 GCA_903364295.1 Serranus cabrilla
CACATCAAACCAGCTTTAATTCTGGTCATTTATCGGCCCTCTCATCTCTCCGCTTCGTCGGACGGCTGAGTGGTATTAGCTTTCCAATCAATGCGCTGATTGTTATATTTATTCATAAGTGAATGCTTTCTCTGTCTTTACAACCTCCTTCGACTGTATTGATTTTGTATTCCTCCCAAGCAGCCGTTATGTTTCTTCTCTCACAAACAATCAGCTGTTTGAGTAAAAAGTGGGGCTTCCTGCGGTGTTTGTGCTGCTGTGTACTTTCTGAAGCTACACTCTGAAATGTGTTATGTGACCCAACTGTTGGAGAAGAGATGGAGATTTGCAGGATTTGCAGAGATGTTAGATATGGTGAGTGTGTGTACTGTATGTGTGTGTGTGTGCGCCTTAGGTCGACTGCACAGCTGGCTGGGAAACAAACCAGGGCAAAAACCATGCATCACAGTTTTCTAAATAATGTTAAATAACAAACAATCTGGTTCTAAATAATGCATTAAGGTAACTTTTTAAAACCTGTTTTAGTAATAAACAATTGAAAAATTATTAAAGCCATCAATCCAAATCCACCTTTTTTTCCTTTTTAATTGTTGTGGCTTTTTGTGTGTGCTTTTTATTTTTTTGTCCTAATAAAGCATTGCAGTAATGTGATCAGTAGCATCAACTTTTGGAGAAACTACGCAGTTGCTTAGTTTACCTCAACATCAGTTAATGAAAATGCAGCTAAATTAAAATTTCTCTTTTGATACTTTGAAAAGTTTGTTCAAAATTCACTGGAAATTCAGCCTCTGTCACTACTTGTTTGTTGTCTTCTTCTGTTTTTCTGCTTATTCTGTAGATAAGACATGCATCGCATGTCCGTCCAGTGTTTTCTTTACCTGAATCACAGGTACTGGGACAGAGTATAACTTATCTTATTAGCAAATTTATTTTTAGTAAGTGTGTCTCGATTCTTTTGATTTAAAATTGTCTTTTTTCAGCTCTGAAGGCTATGCCATTGTTTGTGTTAGGAGTCTTGATTAATAAAGGTCAAGAGACCGTTGCTTTTTAAGCTGAATAATAAACAAGCATTTTACCCTAAGTGTATAAGGTTGGAAAGCAACAACACAGGATCTGGGTTAGAGGACCAGTCTCCGGACTATCAGGAGGCCTCTTAGTTGTGTCCAGGAACTACAGAGCGTTTTACCAAGGTAATATGGTTCGGACAAAAATCATACATTCAGACATATATATAAACAGACGTATATATAAAGTAACGTATACACGACCAAATGACCAACCTGACAAGAATACGTCACCAGCAGTTCTCCGCCCGGGACAATGAGGTCGTCAGATGAATGCAGGGAAGTGTGATAATTACTGCTATTCTGAGAAGCAGACACAGAAGGCAGGAGAAGGAGGGAATTATTGTTCTGGAGCTCGGGAGGGGAAATACATGTTTCCTTTCCTGGACATAAATATTTACTCTCTTCTACCGCCAGCTGACTCACGCTCAGACGACGGCACACACGGACCCGGAAACGCCCCTCGCCAGGTCCGAGTGATGCCTAAAACATGACTGCCATTAGTGCTGCGCAGCTTTCCCTCAATGAGACACACACACCCAACTTCCTGATCTGATTAGCGGACTGTGGTGCCCTGTTAGCCTGATGAGAGCCCATTTCCCATTTTCCCAGCGTGCCCCTCGTCCTGCATGGGACATTTGGTGCAGCAGGTGACAAAAGACTGTGTGTGTGTGTGTGTGTGTGTGTGTATGTGTGCGTTATGAAGTGCTTCAAAAATGGAGATGAGCAACACCATGTGGCATTTTGTTGCCCACCTAAAATTCTAATTCTTGTGTTTTTTCTATTTGTATTTTGAAGACAGAAAACAAACAAACTGTTCAAGGCTTTTTAAGCCAACTTGTTGTAATTCAATACAATTTCCAGAGAAGAAAATGTCCTCATGGGAAAAGTTGGCAAGTTCTACACTCTGCTGTATATAACATCCTGCTAACCTTTTAAAATGCATCTATTGAACAGGTGGTCAGATATTTACCTCACAGTGGGAAACAATCTTATAGAGAATCTGTATTGTAATATTAGTAGGTGGTGAGTGAATTAAATAATAGAAGAAGGGCTCCGTGAGCAGGGCTTCGTTCTGACCATATGACTTGAAAGCTGCAGTCCTTCTGCCACTTATATTTGGGCTTTCATGTTGTTTTTCTTGTTTCTTCCCCCGGTGTTTGGTCAATCTGTCTCCATGACCCCAACACACACACACACATACACACACTCTGCTGTACAATATGGAACACCTACCTCCTCCTCTGCTTAAGCCTCTGCAGTAACTGAGACACTCACATGTCAGTAGGTTGCAAAGAAAGAGCCACAATCCCAAACTAAAGGAACACAAATGAAAACTTCTGAGAGAAATGTATATATATTTTCATGCTGGAATTAAATGAATGCAGCCGGAGTGCTCAGTGAAAATGACATTGGACAACATGTATGAGGTCAAAAGCTAAACTGAAAGAATCTACGTGCACTTCTGTGGCACACCTCACAACTTCTGCAAATTGTGTACAGATTTATTCTTGTGCACTAAAACTGCACAAAGGAAAGCGTGTTAGTCTCAAAGCATGGGCAAAGTGTGAAATGCACCTCTAACTCTTATTAAGTATTAAATATGCGTGCATCTGTTGCAAATTGGCCCCTTTCCATGCAAATTAGCCTTATTGCAACAGTTAAATTCATTAAGATCAGGGATTATTATTATATATATATTATAACCACACGCAGCCACAGTAAAATTATTAGCGTCTTCAGAGAGTTAGTGGTGCAGCATACCTGTTTTGTTTGAGGTAAAGGGGAAAATCTTGGAGGATTTTGAGAAATGTGCAGAAATTAATTTCACATTTTCAACAAATATCCAGCTCTCCCCAACTGTCAGAAAAGGGAAGGAAAAGGGAAAGAATGAAAGAAAGACATAAACATTTCTTGATGTGTGTCAATCACTTTCTGTCTTTTCAACCAACAGGCTGATGAGCATCAGTGAGTTTATCGATTCAACAAGAGTTTTAAAGCTTTAAAGCGAGCCATCTGAAAGCTCACGGTCGAGCTAACACTAACTACTGTATTCACTGCTGCAATCCCGAGTGAAAACAAAAGAGACAATAAATAATAAATGGTGCTCTTTAAGCTGTGTTCCTAACATCAAAAAGTAATGCCTCTAATATGCATCTAATATCCCATATTTTGTCCTCAGTGGAATCTAATGAATAACAGAGCTATTCCAATTAGGTGCAGGAAGTTACTGTTAATTACATTTCTAAGTTCTATTATGTAGTTAGCATGCATTAATCACAATGTTATTTTTCCAAATGCTATTTGTGGTTAAAGCAGAGTCAAAGAGTATTTGGAGTGGATTACGGCTCAACTAACGGATGTAAAGTTCTCAGATAAACTGCAGTGGACCGTGATACATTAGGGCTGCATGTTATCAGAAGAGAGAAAAAAAACACACATCCTTAGAGCAGCATAATTCAATAATATGCATTCAGATTCATATTGTTACATTTTAAATATGGAATTATAAAAGCAAAAGGCCAGACGAGACAAAGTCCATTATAATTAGGGACAGAATAACGAAACTTGGACCAAAGTAACAGAATAGTTTTGTGAACATGTATGCAAATATATGAGATATCCAGTAACAATTAACTTCAAGTCTGCAGCCACTGTTGCACACTGTGAGGATGTTTTTATGGGCACAGTTGCGCAGAACGAATGAAAACTTTTAGCTGCTCATTGAGCTACATGAAAAGTCAGTACAGTAGGATGAACCTCAACAGACGATTAAAGTTTACCAAAAATTTCTTAGTAATCCATTATATAGATATTTTAGTCTTTAACCAAATTGGTTGACCTACTTAGAAAGTTATTTTTTTTAAAATTGAAATGCAGCCTGAAAATCTATAGTGAGAAGTAGCTGGCAACCGATATCTGTTGCGCTGCTGTGAGACGTCAATGACTCGAGTCAAGCCCGTCATCAGTCACAGACACACCTTCAGTCTGGTAGCTTTGTTGAAATGGAGATGTAAATCACTGCCTTACTGGGCTAATTGGCCCAGTCAAACTGAGTCAAGCCGAGCCAGCGTGTATATAAAAATGGGCTCTTGCCATCCATATTGCCGTGCTGTTGGCAAGCAAAGGCAAAAATGTAACAACAATTACAACACGGGCCGCACTGAGGAAAGTGACATGTGGATGAGGGCTGGACGGAGACAATAATTGTCTTCCTGAGGTCAAAGAGAGAGTGTATAGAGACACACTTCCTTCTAATCAAATCCAGTAACACAGTCTCCAGTTTCCTCCTCTCCACAACAAGGAAATGCACAGCTAAACAGGAAATGTCAGATTATAAAACCAGGAAGTAAGTGTTAGATTATCAAATCGCAGAGGAAGAGAAAGTTTAAAAACTATGAGACATTCTGAATCTTTAGACACACCCAACTCCTGCTTAGGTGAATTTTTCTTCCAACATTTGAGCCTATTAATGTCCACCTTTTTGTCACCACCCTATCATCTGACATTGAAAGAGCTCCACTCAGTCTGACTGTGTAGGAAAACTCGGACATCTGCAGGCAGGACAAACCAACAAACAGCGTGCATTTGCCCAAACAAATGATGGGGACAAAAAGAGACTTGTGATGCACAATAGAGCTTGTCAACATTTGGGCTATTTCGAGCCATGCAGCCCCCATAAATAGGCAAAAGCATGTAGAAGAGGAAGAGGTGAATTAGGAGCAGGAAGTGGTGGAGAAGTGGAGGACTGCTTCATTGTTACCACCTCCTCCGACCCTAATCCTCTATTCAAGAACCTGGACAACCTATTGGCACCCATTAATCATGAATTGGCTTACAATCAATGGGCTCCTCAATAACTCCTTATTCTTTCATTCATCAATACCTAAAGACTACTCCTTGTCCCCATGTGTCCCACCTGTCACACGCTTATCCACACTACCAGTGGCAACTCTATGTTTCCATTTTTTAAAACCATTTTGGTAATATTGGTAAGTCCACCAATTTGGTCCAGACTGAAAGACGTCAACAGTTAAAGGGTGGATTTGCATGAGACGGTCATGGTTTCTAATGAAGATGAATGAGTTTGGTGATCTCAAGTGGTACCAGCAGGTAAAAATCTTACTTTGTATTTAACCTCTAATACAACAGCTACCTGTACTTTGTCTTTAGTGCTCAAAAGTCTCACACAGTCACAAGCTTTCACACAAAATACGGTGCTGTGGCCAAAAAGGCCAGTCCTCCCAGTGCATTGGAGTGGGGGTGGTGAAAGGTTGAAACAGAATCAACTTTTGGTTAAATGCAACTTGATATCATGAGAGTACAGTGTACATCCCTGCCTCTTGCCGCCATAGGATGAGGGTTGAAAACACATCAGTACAAGAAAGTGTAACAAAACAAGACATTGAGGGTAAAAAACACACACACAGCTGACCATTTACCCTGTTACATTTATATCAGCCGACAAAACACAACACAAATATGATTTTACCATTTTCTTTCTGAGCTTTTCCAGACATTTAAATGAAAAACAATCCATTCTTTTTTAATACAATGAATAAAAATAGACCTTTTGTTAACTATAAAGTACCACATTGCATTTAAGTGCAAATGTTTTTAATGGGTTAACTTAAAGAGCCTGTGATGATCTTTTAATTATGAACATAGACCAATCTTAATGTTTGGGAATTGCATCGATGCAGCTGGATCGTTCACAGATGAATCGATCTATATCAATGTATCATTACACCCCTAATTATTTGAGGGGGAAACTCCAATTTATAGATCTGTTGTTTAAATCAGCTCATCGATTAGTTGACACAATCTTATGAGTGTCAGTCGACTGAAAGGCTTTGAAATCCCACTGCAGATTTTGGCATGTCACAGCAGATGACCCATCTGTGTGTGTGTGTGTGTAAGTGTGTGTGTGAGAGGACGGGGATCCCGGCGCGTGACACTGACACTTGGCGATCACATGCGCGTGCGAATAAGCGTGTCATTGTGCACAAAGTAAATCAATTAAGCAGTAGGAATCTCAGGGGAGAGTAAGAGAGGTGCTGCTTTCTGTCCTCAACTCCCCAAAGACCCTTAAAATACACATAATTTAAAACGTAATCTGTGTTTCCATTACAAAGCCTATCACAACCTAAAAATACTGCATCCCACAGCCAGAAATCAGCACTAATTGCATTTCCACGGCTGCATCTTATACTTGAGCATCAAACCAATGTTGCTTAATCAACTCCATCTTTAATCAAATTAGGTTATGATGAACCATAAAGTCTAATCCAGTCTCCTGGCACCTCGAGTGTTTGACTCAGAAAGACAGGCAAACATTTATTTGAGCCTTAAGGCTGAAAATACAGGGCATGTAAACCACTATTCTGGGTAATGTATGTACATCACCAATTATTGTAAACAAAGACAAACATTTCGGTTATTGTTTGCAGTGAAACCGCTGCAGTGTGGTGTAGAGGTTAGGAAGCCAAACCCTAGCTAAGGTTGAGCTGTCCCTGAGGGGAGCTCGGAGGGGTTATGGCAGGTGAAAGGAGGGTGCATGTGGTGTGAACGGGGTGGGGCGAGCATCCAGGGTACGCTTAGCCTCTGCAAGAGGAAGCTCCAAACTCTGCCCCTAAGAGGGAGGTCCACGGGGACACACTCGCTCCGGTTTTATTAGAAATTCATGAATGAATCCAGCTGCTGTGTTCAACCTATGTGTGCATAATACACACATAAATAGGTGCTCTGTTCAAAGCAGGAGAGTCTGATTGGACCTTTATAACAACAATTCAGATTTACTAAAACATCCTGGAGCAGTCCACCCCTCACCCCCTCGCTCTCCCACCTCCACTCTCACCCTGAACTTTCACCTTTACTCCCTCGGAGGCAGAGCGGGTGCAGGAGGGGGGCGCACAGGCGATGGATGAGGGCAGTGAAAAAGAGCAGCGTTTTAATTGACACCCTTTAAGTTATCTGCAAGATAATTATAGCCAACAGCTGTAGACGGTGCAACATGCAACAATGGGACTTATTTGCATGCTGGTGGAGGTTTGTCGGGGACAGCCGAGCCACATGAATGACACTTAAACAATGCTGATATGCAGTATACGCACACACAAATATGTACAATTGAAATAATTATACACCAGCAGCATGTGACGGCACACAAAAGCCTCACGCTCGCTTTGAAACGAGAGCGGTTAAAGAGAAGCCGCAGCTGATGACTTTTGTTATTTCGTTACATCGAGGGGTCACAGCTCTTTAAAACCCACACTCTGCACTCTGCCTCAAAGCAACAGCGGACCCCACTGAGCTTAAGAATATGTGCTCCCCATTTTAGTCCTAATGCGAGAATTAATTATGAATTAATTAACATTACACTTAGGAGCGGATACTTTTAAATCTCTCTCTTTCTGTGTAGTCAGGAATAATAGGAGCGAGACAAAGAGGAGGGATCGAGATATGGATGCATTGCACTGTATGTGTAAGACTATCTCCGGGTTATGAATTAGAGAATGTGTGTAGAGTTTGTTTCTCCCGGCGAGCCGTTAAATATTTCATGGAGGGGGATAAATACTGGGAGAATGCCGCCCCCTCCCAACCTGATCCACACTGCAATTAGAGGCCCATTATCCCTCTCTCAACCCTCGCACTCTGTACAAACTGGGCCTCAAAAGCAGCAATAAAGCGCCCTGTGATGAGATATGATAACAGAAATGATGAACAGAATACTTATCTTTAGGATTTATAATGAAATTACACAGTCTTGCTAACCCGTGTATTTTTATAGGTCATTTCTCGCTAAACATCATCAAAAAAAGAAAAAAAAAGGAGGAAACCCTCCAGCTTCACACTATTGGGTTTCATTCATTTCATTTGATTTGACATATCATGCTTCTGTGCCTTGGCAATAAGGACACAACATTGCAGCATATTGGCAAGCTCATTTGCTTTTCATAGTGAGCGTTGTGTCCAAAAAAAAGTGCCCCCTGGGATAAACACGTGTACGGGGACTGCGGGCTCGCCGCCCCAGCAGCAGGTGGCCCATTGCTGCCTAATGAACACCACAATCTGTTACTATCGCAGCGGTGCTTTTCACCAGACAATTAGGCGACTAAGCATGTCATTATTCCAGGCCAACAAGAAGAGCCTCTTCTCTAATTTCATCTTTTCATTCCTGTTTACTCACCCACACTCCCCTCATTAACGAGAGATTTTCCAGTCCATGCTAATTGGTTTCAATAACATTCATTTTAGTTGAAAGGAAACGATTCTGTTAATTGAGGAGCGCAGAGAGAGGAGCGAGGGAGCGAGGGAGGGGGGGTGTAAAAAAAAAAAGGGGGCTTCTTTTCATTTTCAAGTGCGTCCATGAGATGACGCTTTTGAAAAAGCGCTCTACAGGTTCAGAGCTAATGAAATTAAGTGATGCCGGCCGTGGTAAAAAGGAAAGCCCAAATTAAAAGCAATTTATTTTCATTGAGGCATGTGGCACTGTTCGGGCACAATTAATGGGCTGAGCATAGACACAGAGATATGGAGAGAGAGAACAAAAAAGAGACAAAGATACAAAGAAATGACTGGTGGCACAGATGAGTCAAGAGAGAGCAAAGTCTAGACCTGGACAGATTAACTGTAATGATTTCTATTATTCTATCTCTATTTCTTTTTTTCTGTTTTGCTAAGTTTGAATAGGAAATACAGGCTGGCTCTCCAAATATTTAAAATATTCCCAAATACTCTAGATGTTTGTCTAAAGTCTGGCACGGAATAACACTGTGTGTGGCTTGCCATGAGAATAACTACAATCAGAACTCATTCAGACTGCAACAGAAGCGGTTTGCCTGCAGAGATAATAGCATCAGCTGCCTATGAAAAATATTCATTTCATAATGTTTGGTTAAAAAATTATTATGCAACCTTTTGCCTTTTCCTCCCACTGATATTAATGATTTGGTTCTTGATAGATGACCAATTCCCAGTAATTATTTCCTATCCTTTCCTTATTTCATTATATTATTATTTGTATTTGAAACATGACCTTCGTTAGTTGAGAAATTATTCTCACCTCAAGGTCCATTGAGTCGCCGCTCTGGAGCTTTTGATCCTATCATGTGATCTTCATCAGTAGATGAATTTACGTAATTGTCAGGAAACTACAGAATTTCTTCATTGATTACATTAATACACTTTTATTATTTAACTTTAATTATTCAACTCATTTTTATTTGATTAATTCTCAACTAATTCCTAATTTGATAAATTTTATTTGAACTCTTAAAATGAATGACAACTGGGCAAACACCATCTGCTGCTGAGTATTATGTGATCTGATTGAAAGCTCCAGAAGAGATACTAAATGGACTATTCTCATACAATATCAGTGACATTAAGTCTTTACTTTTAAACGATTAAACAGATTATTGTTTTGCGAAAAAACAGGAAAGTTGAATATGAACATGTGACCGGATCAAAAGCTCCAGAACAGCTAATAAATGGACCTCAGGGTGTTTTAGTCAAGAATTAAACTTGATTTTGTGGATTATAAATCGCCTTTTTTTCACTTTTATTGCAATCATTCTGTTATCTATGTATATGTATTTTATTTATTTTTATCTATTCATCACTATTTTGTTTCTATGAGCAGCGAGGTGGTTGCTGTAGTGCAGGGTACTCTCTAACAAATACACAAGAAATTATATCTTAGCACAACCACTGGCTAATCTATTCTTTCCTTTGGCTGAACTTTCTGCACTGTACAGACGACAAAATCAAATGCAGTTTGGTGGGCCTTCCAGGCAGCGTCACCAAAGCCTGAGAAATGAGTCTGTAACTCTTCCGGGAAGTAAATCAGCTGTTAGAGCCCACCGTCACTGCCAGCAGCAGAGCCACGGTTAGGGCCGTAACCCCTCCGACAGCATTCAGATACGGTCAGTCAGCTGCCTAACCAGCCGTTGTATGGTTGTTTAGTGACGGCAGAGTGAGCGCGTTAATGGCCTGTCTAAACAGCCTCAGCTGGGGGCCGAAGTAAAGAGAGAAGGGGAGGGGTAGACGGCCCTCTGGCTGCTCTGCAGGCTCGAGGTGTGGCAGGTTGTAGCATGTAAAGGCATCTGGAGACCACAGGAAGAGGAGACAGGAGGGATGACTCAAGCAGCTAAATCATTACTGGTCAATATGTTGACAAGCACAGAGAGAGGCAGGAGGGAAAACAATTAAAGAAATTATTTGCAAGGCTACTGTGCTGCCTGTTTCCTATCTGAACCATCAGAATAGCTGCCTCTGCCTGTGTTTCAGCCAATGAGAAACCAAACTAGTATAAAGTATGACTAAATGCCCTGCTAGTCTCCGAGGAGCTCCGAGTGCGGAGCTAGCGGGAGATCAGTGCAGTTAATTTACATAGCATTTGCATTATGTCAGGACATGAGCTACAAATAGGTATGAGTGTGTGGCTTAATTAGAAATGAGCCAGGCTTTTCAAAAACACCCTTTTGCATCATAATTGAGTCAGCTCAGCGCTGGAGTAAACGGCGGTGAGTGGGGGAAAAGATGCCTGTTTCTGAACACGCTCAGAGATGATTGGTAATTATGATACACCTACCTGGGCTCAGAGCAACTTGTATTATTTTTACACAAAACCTTTGTGTGTGCTTTGAACAACAGCAGAGGAAAATGGCCTTTAATATCTGGGTCAAAACAGATGAATATATGATAAATACTGTATATGAATGCTTTGTATCCAGAGGGGGTTTGCGACTTGAAGGTTGTTTCAATATGTGGGTGGTTTTTGATCAAGGACATACAGACTTTTTAAATCCACGGAGGACCTGAGCAGGGTAGAAATACACAACACATACCATAGGGTTCTTTTAGCAATTCAATCTACCCCATGGATTCTTCAAATCCAGTAATAAATTATTACATTTACGACGAAGTTTATGCAAAGCCTTATTTGACATTTACTGGTGAAAAGGGAAACAATGGGCTGAGTCATTAATTACAGCATCAACTATTCTTTCTATTAAAGGGAGCACATATGTGCAATATATTAGATAGATACTAAAAACTTTTCTGCCATACAAATTCACCTACATGTCTATGAGAGAAGGCAAAAATTAAAAAAAAAAATACAAATGAGCTATAAGTGAATTTGTCGGGGACCATTTTTGCCCTCCAATTCATAATACTTTGGTGCACTTTATTATTTTTTATTTACAGCTAAAGGGAACTGTACATGGGACTGACCGAAAATAATCCACAGTGCTCATGTTCAGGCTGTTCTCATTCACTGTTCGTATACTTATGAAAAAGTAACACACTCTAATTTGTTGATAATCAAGGTAATTGTGAAACAGGAGGCACAGGTTATTATGACCCGCACTGACATCTGATGTTAGATGGCGACCTGTAGTGAAATTATGACAGGACGCAGTATAAAGATTTAGACATCCCTTTACACGCTGGCAGAATGAGTCAAACTAACACCAGGATTTGACTCAAGAAGCCAATGTTTGTATATTGTTTGCAAGTAAAAGCCAAAGCTGTTTTTTTAAGTTAACCTGCAAATTAAGTTCACCCTCTGCATCCCCCACATCTCCAATGCAACTGCGTCCGGTAGTCCTGCTAGAGAAGTAGTTACTTTAACACGGACCATGAATGTTTTTCCGAACGTTAACCAAGTAGGTTTGTTCCCTAAACATAACCAAGTAGTTCTGCTCCACAATGTTCACCATGTGTTTAAAACTGAGACTGTGCAAATAAGAATGTCATCTTTCATTTTGAATAATATTAGGGTGTCAGGTTGAAGGTTAGCGTTACACAATCAATCAGCAACAAAAAATCTGGGTCAGTTCAAAGGTTGTCAACTCACATTTCAAACTATTTCTACTAGTTTAGTTTGCACAAACGTTTTTGTATTTGCATGATCACAGACTTTATATCTGTACGACCTTCTTTAAGAATGTTACGTTCAGTATTTTCCCTTTGCGATTACATGTGTTTTAGTATTTGAACTTGCTAAGTGATGTGCTAAAAAAATGGGTATGTGTTGGGAAGCCGGGTTGTTCAGAGTACCTGAGGTTACCAAGGTTACCAAATTGAATCGTCCCCTCAGACATGGCTGATCTACATAATTTGGTGGTATCATTCACAGTGTCTCACGGCCCGGGTGATGAATGGCACCCGCAGAAGATAATATTTCTGCTTGGATGTAATAAATCTTATGTAAAGTGCTCCACCGCTTATATAGCAATGGCAGAGATGTGGTAGAAAAAAAGACACACTCCTTCTTTTTTACTCTACCTCTAATTCTTATTTTTCGACCCCCATGAACAACAGGAAGTTAAGACTTTAAAAAATCAGCAATATTACACGATGTATAGGAGAAGTACCACTGAAGTTGCTGCATGTTTCACTGTATACAATAAATCTACTTTCTGATAACGCGGATCTCCTCAGAGACGTCTTCCCTCCGCTTCCCTTGCTGCTCCTGTACCTGTTGTATTGATCGCAGCCCCAGCCAGCCCCTCGCAGACAGCCCGGAGTGTCCTGCTATTACTAAACCAGCCCCTGGGTCGTGAACTGGTGACCCCCTCCTGCTCAGCGCTGCTCAGTGAGGGGCATGACCCCCACACGGGGCTTGGAGGCCAGGGACACTCCGGATAGCTGTTCGTTTTATTCATAGCTCCCCGATCTTCATGTTTTGCATGCGTTTATCATGCATTAACACTCATTAAAAACACAATAAAAAAGTGAGAGCAGCTTTGTGGTAGAGATCCTGACAAAGCTGGCAGCAAAGAGAAAAAGATGTGGAGTGATTTGTAAAGATACAAAGTTGTCCGTGTGCGGAGTATGTTAATTTAAAACATTGCATTCCATCGCTAATCAGTACCAGAAATGCTAGTCGATTAAAACATATTCTTCTTCTTCTTTTAATTATTATTTTATGAATGTTCACATTCAAAATATACACTTACTAGCCACTTTATTATGCACACCTGTTCAACTTTGACTCTACTGGCCTGCAGCACGCTGAAACTAGCTTGCTAGCTAGCTAGCCGGCTAGCATGCATATATGCTAAAGCTAGCGATCTTGCGTGCTATGAATCAATGAAGCACAAGCTAGCTCAATGAATCAAACTTGCACGCATGCAATTAAAATCTAATTTGCTTATATCAAATCTTATGATTTTAAATAGTTTGCATATTATTATTTATCAACCGTGTTTAAAGTATTCAATTGTTTTCTGAGTGCTTTCCTACTATCAGACTAGATGACTAGTCTAAGTTTCAAGTCTAGTAGCTTGTGTTTAAATGCGGGAGAAATAAGTCGAAATAAGTCGACAGGAACAGGAACAGGAGGAATATGCAAATGAAATGCAAACTATGTGTGTAATTTGATACATGATAACAGTGTTCTAAGAAAATGTCTATTTATTCCAAAGGTTACTAATCACAATTGTTTACTAATTAAGTTTTTCGATCTCCTTCCTCCTATTATGCCTGTTTTTAATAAGCTGAGAGTCAGGTGTACTTGACAGTAATGAATGACTGATTTTAGCTGATCGTTATTGCTGCCCTCCTCTCGGCTGCCACGCACCACGTGTATGTGTGCGAACACGTGCGTGTGCGCGCGTGAGCCGTGGCTGCCTAATAAAAGGGATAATTGTTCCATCTTGGCTTGCAGACACATAAAGCAGTGTGTATTGACTGCTTGACAGGCTGTGATTCCAGTAAAGCTAATGGCTTTCTCAATTCTCCTGCTCCATCCATCAGGCCCCGAGAGCACCCCGTCATGTTTTCAATTAATGAAGAGAAAACCATAAAAAGTTAAAAGGCAGCGTGACACAGTGGACGACAGCGAGTACACACACTCAGACAAGGGAACACGCACAAAATTTGTAATCACCAACATGAAATATACACACATGCACACACAGTTTGGAAAAAAACTTGAGACTTGAAAGCTTTCCCAGCTTTTTTATTTTTTTGTTTTTTTACACACTCTCTCACACACACACACACAGCCAAACAATCCTATCTGGTGTTTTCTGTGGGTTTGAAGCTCGCCTGTCTCAACTTCACACCCTCGGCTTGTAATCATAATGTATATATGTTCTGGTGGTGGGCCTGGTTAGTTTGGGTGCAGCTTGCTGGCTTTATGTAGGAGATAAAGGGAAACTTCCGATCTGCCTGGGTGAGCGATAGTAAAGCCCTCCAATTCAGGCAGGAAATTATGGAGTAAGTGGCTTTGTGGCTGATAGTCAAATGAAGCCAGGGCGGCTGGATGCCTGCTCTAATTAACCAGCTGGCAGGTTTCAGCGATATCACGGATCCTACCGGCTAACCTGATGACAAGTCCAGGGTGCACGCAGGGGTACACACAGCCACTTCTCTGCAAGGATAATGCACACACACAGACACACACATGATCATTAAAATTATATTTCTGACCTCTGACCCTGCATTGTTTGTGGTAGGACATCTAAAGACCAACACATTTAGATGTTTTCTTTTTCTCCAGCTGCATCCTTCTTCATAATCACTTTCCAAATAAGATCAGAAAACAAAAATCCAACATTTTCTCCAATGCAGTCAGCAAAAGAAACTCTCTCTATGAACAGTTCCCTCTGTAGCCTAATGACGGCTCATGTCTGAAGATCAGCAATCTAACAATCACATCATCACACGCTTTACAGAATTAATTTCAAATGATTGACAGTCTTTTATATGCATATCACTAATCTCCATTACCTTATTGGATGGAAATAGGGAAAGAAAATCGGGGGAAACACTGTTAGCAGAACAATCAACTGGGAAAAAAATACACATTTAAAAATGTGTAGAATTTGCTGATCAATTACACACAAAAAGGTATGTTTAAGAGACCTGCTACAATATCTAATCACTCAAGTCAACTCATTTGTGACTACAGTGTATACAGTTACAATACTGGGAAAAATGAGCCTATAAAAACAGTTGGAGAGGGTGAATATTGGCCGGCAAGGAGGAGATTTATGTCTCTTCTTGTGTTTGATTTGCTGGTTTAAATCAGCAAGGATGTGATGTGAAAGTAAGCTAAAAAATAAATGTCACAGTGACATGAGTGCCTGCTGGGAAATGTTCAACATGACTGCCATATTGCTGAAGTGTGCTGGCAGTGTTTACTCCACATAGGCATATAAAACATTTATCTCCACCGCTGGTTTTTACTGAAATTAATCAGGAGAAATACTTACAGAGGAGACTCGGTACACTGTAAGCACATCATTTACTGAAAGGGAATATATCTAGATTTTTCTTGCACATATTGTATATGTTTGGCTTTCTCCTGCTGTTATATCCTGCGTGCGTGTGTGTGTGTGTTTCTGACTCGCAGCAATGGGAGTTCACACCCTAGGCCTCTCCAATCCTGACCAGTAATAAAAATAATAAGATGAACATTTAAAGCAGGCGAAAGTGAAGTTAACTTGGTGAGAATGACTTCATAGAAATCACATGAGCGTCTTGTGCTGCGCCTGCACGCCTCTTCACTTAAACCAAACAGAGCTGAAGGTGAGAGAGCTACTGCAGGATAGATGAAGACGGCGTAATCATGCGTGGGAGTGAGATATAACCAATGCTTGTCAATCATCATCAAGCGCCCTTCTTGATGCTTGCAGTTTGACTTTCCTCATCGTTCAGGATAAGTTCCAACTCGACACACTCGAGGCTTTTTCTGATTCTGATGTAGTTATTTTTCACCCTTGCTTGTGCATGTTGAATGTGACACATACCTTATTCTGTCTCACTAACACACACATGCGTTTTCACAGCAACGTTTTTCACAAGGGGAGAAAAAGGAGGAATGGCAGCTGAGGATAAATGCATTTTTCATTATTATAGATTCTCTCCACTTCTCCGCTGGCAGCGAGAGCAACCTCTGCTTAAACATCTCCTCTCTGCCCCTCGGCGCTTTCCCCGCGTTTGGACGCCGGCCAAGCAGAAAGTAATTTAAACATTACAGGAAATTAAATCTCACATTTCCAATTTTTACCCTAAAGTTTAAGTACAATGAAAATGTCACCCATGAATTATGGAATCAAGCTGAATTTCTCCTCCAAACTTTAAACTGTGAATGTAAATGTCCTTGACAACAAGGTGGGCACTCGGAGGCTCCGCCGCTCCCTCCTCCTGATGTGCTGCTACAGCCAATCACAAGCAGATGAAAAAGAATAGGATAATACCATTTTGCCGGGCTTGAAAAATGATCAGATGAAAGTGAGATGCAGTGATCACTACTGGCTACATTTTTTCATCTGATTTGTATTTTTCTTGCAATCTAGCACTTACTGTTTAAGGTGTATTTTCAAACTGTTGAATATCCTGCAAAGACGTCATCTGTTCACCAGCATCCATCCCCGTATCTAATGTTACATCTTACATACAGACATCACAGCGGTCTCCAGTGTTCAGAGTTATCCAAAGATCACCTGTTAAAACATGTCTGTGATATTTCATTCTTTAAGCACAGCATTACTGCAAAGATAATACATCCACTTGATATGTCTCACACCCAGACAAAATTATATTTACTGCTAAATCACATTTCTGATGGCGCCGCGTTATTAGAAAATTGCATGTTGTGCGTTTGATTTATGTCCCAGCATATCTAGAGGAAAAAAAAAATCATCCACCCTCCCACGCTTGCAGGTGAGATGAGTTCCCGCAGATTGCTGTTAGTGTCATCCTCCGGGCTAAGTGTTGTATATTAAAGAGACATCGCAGTGGATTGTCACCCCGGCGCCCCACCACCTAGCGATGGGCCATCTTTAATTATGGTCCGACGGAGGTGAATGCATCAGAAAAGGCCTGACAGAGCGGCCAGTGTGTAGATTATTTTAATTTGCGCCCCGCCCCTAGGTGAGCGATGTGGCCGGCCTTGACCCTCCTCTGACTGCATGGATTAATGCCTGGTAATGACTGCTGAGGCTATCATTGCGGCGGGCATCATTAATTATCCTTATTGATTGTTGCTCTCAGAGATAAAGCGTTCTGCTGACTGGAAAATACCCTCCACGCGCAAGGTCAAGGTAAAAAAAAAAGAGGAACTTAGATAATCGCATAGGGGCCACCACACCTACAATAGAAGATAAATATGGCTGCCGCTCGCTGCACACTTATACCGCTAATGTCTCACTCTCTCCGTCCTGTCCTTCGCTCCTGTCCCCCGTCTCCTCCTCTTTCCCTCAATCAGTCTGTCTCACCATTTCCTGCCGTCCTGTCATTTTCTCCCAACAGGGACTGGAAGACGGTGCAACAGGAAACCTAAGCGGTTTGTGCGCATGTGTGCAAAGACTAAAAAGATATGACGGAAAAACTGAGAGAGTGTAAGTGAAGGAAAATACTGATAGAGAGAGAGGAAACAGTTGGAGGACGGCAGGAAAGAAGCGACGGGGAGTAAAGGGAGACAGTAGTGAGGTAGGCTGGCAGGGAGCTGTAGTGCTCGGGCAGATTAAGTTTCCGCGGCTGCAATAATGGAGGAGACAGCAGGAAGTCAGGGTTTTATATTTACACTACTCTACATCACCCTGCCCTCATATACACGGAAACAGGGACACACACACACACACCCTTGGTAGAAATATTCAGCCAAGAAGTCTCCAACAAAACCGCCATTAAAACCGCAACTGGTCATTTTTATAGTTTGGTTTTGTTAAATGAATATAACATGTTAATTAGTAAGCTTTACATGTCCCGTTGGGCAGATTTAATTTGCCTCTGAACAGAATTGGGGCAACTGTTTCCTCATGTTTCCTCATGTCTTTGTGCTAAGCTAATCTAACCAGCTAATGGAAGCAGCTTCACTTTAACAGACTCGGGCTGTAATGGTACACAGAAGTCATGGTTCAATTTAGGGCTGCGTGATTTGTATTATAATGTATAAGATTGTAATTATTTTAGTTCTAAATTCTGTATTAAAGTATGTATTTTGAGTTATCTGACAGTAGGGAAGTAGGCGTGTTTTAAGCCCACCACCTCCCTGAGAGTGTTGGTGTGTGTATCCACGTGTCTGTGTCTGCGAGTGTCTCCTCTTCCCGACTCCAACAGGCTGATCCAGCAGACGGGAAGTGAGAGTGACAGAAATGTATTCTCTTTTCAAACACTGGTTGAAGAGGCTGCCGTAGCACCTCTCTTGTCCTCTCTCTTCTCTGCCTTCTCTAAGCCTGTGATTGGCATGTCTTCATATGTGGATCCTGTTCTTCCTGCGACTCGCTCCTCTGTACGACTAGCCAGTGTCAAACAACAAATAAGTAAAAAAATAAATCCCTCCAAAAGCTGGAGAGGGAGCCGCACAAAAGAGGTAGAATATGCGTTTATAAACGTTGATGCAGTCCTACAAAAAAAACATTGAGGTTTGCATGTTCATAAATTGATACGGCGGATATATTTAGGCACATGCTGCTGGTTTTGGTGGTCTTGATCCATAAATGCACTTTGTCTGGGTTTCATGAGGCGATAGAGACGCAGACGGTGGAGGTAGGGCAAGATGAAGGAGTAGTCTGTCTTTTTTTGTTAGTACCTGTTTGAAGTGTATCAGAAGGAGCTTTCCAAGGTCTGGAAATTCATTACTGGACAGAAGCTTTGAAACAGGCCAGTTGGATGTATATGGGTTTCTGTCTCTCTCTCCATGTGTGTGTGTGTGTGTGTGTGTGTGTGTGTAAGCCTGCAGCCCATTGTATTCAGAGTGGAATTGCTAAGCAGTAGCCCGAGGCCATGAGCAGGCAGCTATGGCCAGGTATGGCTAGCCATTACTGCAGGGCATCAGACTCTATCAGACTCTCTGGAGAAAAAGATCATACAGGCCATACACACCCATATAGGTAGTGTGTGTCTATTTGGGGTTGTGTGGATGCATTTGTGCGACAAAGACAGTGAGAAGAAACACACAATGTGCGTCTACATCGTGGAGCTTTTATAGGATCCAGAGCTTTTGAACCTGGATTGTGATCTTATTCAGAGTTTAAATGACTTGTTTGATCAGGATCAGATGACTCTACCTGTGTGTGTGTGCGTGTGTGTATGTGTGTGTTTATGACACAGAACCGGAAAGAAAACCGAGAAAGAGAAGTCAGTCTGTGTTGTTATACAACTGTCGGCGAATCAATACATGACCACAACACTGACAGGAGAACCCAATCAGAGGACACAGAGGCTTCGACACTTACAGTACAAACACACACGTTTACACCAAGATGTACAGCTGCTGTGTCATGTTTGTTCTCCTACTCTATTCTTTCCTTTTCTCTTCTCATAATTTATTTAACAAAACATTTGGTTATATGTGAAAGTCCTTTCACAAGTCACCAAGAGAGGAGATGCTCGGGGGCAAACGGACAGATTCTCCTCCAGGACAGAGATGGTTACAAGTCCCAGCATGCAAATTGTCCAGACAGGCCTGAGTGAAAACATCACCATCTACGGTACTGCTACATGCAATCTGTGCATGTGACAAGTACTAATTCTCCATTATACAGTGTGTATGATGCTTGCTTCAGAAAATGCAAAGCATTAAGGAATGCCGGCAGACCCTACATCCAAAGAAAAGGAGTGGAAGAAGAAGGTAATGTTGTTAATGTTACCGTTAGCTAACGTGTTTACAGTTTGAGGTGAACTTACAGGACAGTAGCTAACTGCTCCTCCAGTTTCATTTGCTGTATTAAACTACATTTGAAATACTTTTTAATAGACTTGAATACAGCGTTTTGATTCACTGTTGCTTTTCATGTTCTTTTGCTGTAATTTTGATTCACTGGAAGTAAAGCCATGAATGAGACAAAAAATGTGCTCATTCTACATGCAAGATAAGACAAAACAATGTAAGTTTTTGATAATTCGATCTATGAGATGTTTTGTAATCACACGTAGGTGGATGTGATGTGTTATGTGAGCACACACACGTATGGTAAACACACACACATGCAAAACAATTTGAGGGGTGCAGGAGGG
>CAFUXE010000204.1:364789-382536 GCA_903364295.1 Serranus cabrilla
TTCTGACATCTCCTAACCCAATCCCACTGGGGCTAACTGAATTCAATCCTCAACATTAGATAAGCACATACCCCCCCTCCCCTCTTCACGTGTGTGTGTATGTGTGTGTCTATGAACATATCACACACATAGCAGCAGGTTTAGATTGTTTCTACAGTCAAGTGTTAGCGTGCAGGTCACATAGCAAGAGTAGGAATGAGGCAGAAATCAAGAGAAAAAAAGCCAACAAGCCCAGCAGACAAAGAGAGACCCTGGCAGAGAAGGGGGGAGAAAGAGGTTTGACGTTGCCTGTCCGGTGGGAGTCCATGCTCTGTTTTCTCCCCTCTCTCCCCTCACTGTCTACCCCCTGCCTTGCACTCCGCCACCCCACCCCTGCAGTTCTCCCCTCTCAGCAGCTCTCTGCTGATTGTTTGGGCTTCTTGGTGCCTATCAGGCCCATCGCTCTATGTTTCCATCAAACGCAGCATTTATCTTATCATTGCCTTGACAACTGCCTATTAGTCCAAAAGAGTCTGCAGGCTCTGTGTTCCCATGGCGATGACATGGTGACATTGCCAGGCAGCTCTGAACCGCCTGCTGAGACGGTGGACCCTTTTCCTCTCCTCCTCTAGCCCCGCTCTACCCTCTGCTTTCCTCTCTGCTCACCCCTTTTACTCCTCCTTTGGCAGCAGCCCTCCGTCCTCGGAGCTTACAACAACTCTCAATGCACGTTTATGCACAACAGATGGGGGAATTCTCCTGCTCATCGTGTCTATTTGCCAGTCTGTGTGTTGTCTTACTGTCACCAAAGAGAATAATACCCACCAAATCAGTTTGAGGGTCGGGTCGGATTCGGTGCCTAATCCTGAGCCAGGAAAACTGGTTGCAGAGCGGCACCAACTCTTTGCTGGTTTCGAACCACGAACCACTTGTGTAAGGGGTTGGGGGCACTTTTAATCGTAACCAACAAGACCAGCTAAAACATGCATATTCATTATATTTTATTTGTTTAACTGCAATGCGATCCATCACTAACAGGCTAGAGTTAGCAGGCTAGCATTAGTGGGCTATAGCGTTAGCTTGCAACAAAGGCTAACATTAACTTTTTATGTCCAATGTTAATAAGAACTTAATCTGCATCCACTGCAATCAAGACGAGCAGCAGAAATGTGTTGTACCAGTCGTGTTTGGATGCTAATTTAAGCTCGCAAAGCCAAGACCAACGTTTATCTCGACATATACATTGATGTCATGACGTGGCTCTCTAGCCTATGGAAAGCAAGTAGTTTCTGAGAGGGTTTGCACCAGCACCAGCCCAGGACTGGAACTAGATTCGCCTTGGTTGAAAAGGGTTTTATGAGGCTTCAGAAATGTTCAACAAACACCTGGTGAAGGTATCTACGGTGCATCTTTGTGTTTTCTGTGTTCAGGATAAGTGTTTGGGGTGTTGAATGACCCCAATAGGGAGTATCTGGGGGCTGTGAAACATCTGATACAAACTTTCTCTACTGAAAAAGATTCTACAGTCACATAAAGGAGGAGAAACAATTAATGCAAGTGAGAAGGCATGCACAGGCAGCTGCATGACCCTGTCCTGGAGCTCCCGGAGCTCCTGATGCATATCATCTCTGTGGTAACTTGTGTAATTACTGTGAAACACAATAATACAACAACCACAGCAGTGTGAACAGCAGACCTGCACAGGGGGCACGATGAGAAAAAAAAAAGAAAGAAAGAATACACTTGTAAGCTATATTTAGCACAGGCCTTAAGCTCCTGACCTTATCTAACCTCTTAATGCCTGCAGGTTTTATTTTAATTGAAGAATAGAGGTGATCAGATGCTAACCTGCGGAGTATTTTCATGTTACGCAGACACAGATGAGTAATGGGGAGTACAAACATGCATTGTGCTGACTAAACCCAGTCTCCTCGCTCCTCTTTACTTCCTCTTGTCCTGTTACTGATCTCCCGAGACTGTTATTATCAGCAGTTTATGGGTTCAACATGCAGACTGGGTCACCTTGTCTGCTACCATTTCTGCACACTATGAGACACAGTGATACAGAATTACATCTTGTAATCTGGCATTTTAATTTGTGCGTCGTGAAAGCACAGGAGGGATGAAGACATATAGTCACAGTGACGCACACACACTTATGCAAACACTGTGATTTTAGCTCTTATCAGCGTGCTATCTGTGGTCGGTGATTCAGTGCATTAGCTGTGATCTGTGCTCTGCTCCTCTTGCTGGATGTGGATGAGAGAGGAAGGGGTCTCCGAGGGCAGCTCAAAGGGGCCCAGCTCTAATAATAGAGTGTAAATCTCAGTCATTACTGCTCTGACAGGACACTGTGTCATCATTGTCTGGCGCACAGCTCCTCTCCAGTGGAGAGGCTTCAAGTTAACTACTGTTTTTATTGTGGGCAGCCCAGAATCCCTTGTAGTTTGGTAAATGACAGAGTGTGAGGGGAGTTATGAGCGCGGCACAGTCACCACAGGATGTTTGATTCAAGCTGCAGCAACAGATATTATGAATCGATACTCAACTTTGACTCGCTGACTATCGATCCAGACATCCACCATGAGACCAGAAAACTTTTGCGCTATCGAAAGACTTCCTGGAAACAAAATGTCAAGCGGAGTTATCCCAACAAATTTTAAAACTACTGTTACTACAGTGGCTCTTTATAAGACCGCTTTCCGCTGTTGAAACAGCACACCGCTGGGACTGACATTCCATATCCTGTTAAGCAGGAAATCATCATTGGTCTCAATAACGGCGGGCCATAAAATCACATTTCAGCATCCATCGATTTTTATTTCATAGTAAATGGCAGGTAACAAACCGCGGGGGCCGCCGAGCGGTGCAGTGTAAATGCGCCTCTGATAAACAGTTAAAGAAGTTCATCCACTCTGCTGAACTGCGGCTTGGCGGCAGAAAAATCAACACTAATCTGATGAGAGGCAGCAAAACAAATTCTACTGTTGTGCTCTCAACACTGAACTCAAGGGAGAGGAGAGGAGAGGAGAGGAGAGGAGAGGAGAGGAGAGGAGAGGAGGAGACATGTTAGGATGAAGGGATAAAAGAAAGAAAGGACAAAAGCTCAAGACGAAGACGAAATCAATAGAAATGACGAAATAGAAAAGGAATAAGGGAAATAAAATAAAGTGAAAAGAAGAGACGATGTAAGGAAGTTGTTCAGTGGCAACATAGGAAATGCATAAGAAGAGGAAAGAAAAAGAACATAATGGGCTTTTTCTCACGTTTGGTGTTTTCCTTTAATCTTGAGTGGTTCTGTTGCTTGAATGACAAATAAATGAGGATGTGTTGTGTTGTTAAGTCATGTATATGTGCATTATATTAACTGATGATTAAATGTTTTTATATACACATGGGTTATCATGTGGTTATGATATAACTTTTAAATGCCAGTATCATGTTTATTCACTGCAATGGATTACCTATTTAAAGTATATCTTAAGTTGATATTTTGACTCCATTGGCATCAAGTCAAACAAAAAGCTGCCTACAAGGTAGAAAATCAATCCAGATCTTTGTAAATTGGACGGCAGTAAGTGCAGCTGTAATGGTTGTTAGACTGCAGTATGCAGGTTGTGGGTTTTGGTTTAAAACACTAGTTTAAACATGCAATAAACAATCTTGTATGTTCTTATAACCCCCTTTCCTTTGCTTCCTACATAGCCCCTTATCTGTCTCCCTTTCCTCTTTATGTGTTTTTTTCTTTTCTCTTTCAGCCTCTCTTGTCTCTGTGCTCCTTTTGGAGAAAAATGCCAGATCAACAGAAACGTCACATCCAGGAAAAGGGGCTTACTTTTGTATCTTCTAATTGAAGTGCCTTCCTACCTTAGTGTCTGACAGCTCCTTTTGACAAGTGATGTGTTTTTTGAAAGTGAATCAGCTTTCTTTGGCTCTGAGTGCTATAGACAGCAGAGATCAGTGAGGGTCAAGCTGAATGCTGGTCTCTATACTGACTTACTGCTGCCTCCTGCCATCACCAAGCTTGTCATTCATCTTATCGTTAATCCTGCCTTCTTCCTTCAGTGGATACATTCTCCTCAAGAGTTTTTTCCTCCCAAACAAGCCAACCAGACATGCAGTGCACCAGCCCGGGTTGTTCAACAAGCATGTAAGGCTTCACTAATCCACACTTTGATATTAACAGTGGATCAAATGTGTTGCTCGTAGTGAAAAACCAACAGAAAATTACCACCTGACTCTACAGCTTCCCTCAGCTCTACTTTCAGCTCATTGTTTTGGTTTTATAGCCCCCAACATTATTATATCGATTCACTCTCACAGCTCTTTCATGGAGATGGTGGCGACCAAAACAGAGACGGAAGGAATTGGAAATTTGGATTTAAGGACGACTTCAAATGAATGCTAATGTTGCTCTGTGTATTCCAGATGGGAAAATAGCGTATTTCTGCTGTAAAGCTGGACATTCTTAACATGGGGGTCTATGGGGATTGACTCCGTTTTGGAGCCAGCCTCAAGTGGCCATTCACAGTACTGCCGTTCTGACATGGGCGTGAGCTATATTTTTCAGCCCCAGATGTCACAGCTTGGTAAATTTTCTTTTATATTCCCTGCAATAACTCTATAAAATGATAGCAGTATTTTTATGCCCACAAAAAGAAATAATCCCTACTTTAAAACAACCTGTTTACATTTTTCTTACAAATGGCCTTTTGTGGTTGTGCATATTATGACTCTGAAGCAAGAACATGGTTACAGTGCCATAAAACCTCTACAGGAGGGATTCTGGATGAATAGGTGGGTCAACAATGCATTCGACTTTGACATCAGAAACCGCAATTTGTTTCCTGTCTCCTACCAACTGTAAGCTTTGGTTTCTTTTAACCATGACCACAATCTCCCCCGTAACTTTAACAAAGTAGATTTAGAGGCCGCAGATCAGACAGATCAAACACTTAAATGAATCACTTTTGGAACGGAAATTTAAAATGACAAAATAGCTATTCAAATGTTTTAATTTACACAAGAGTAAAAATCAACCTCATCATCATTTGAAGCTTCACAACAGTACTTGATGATAATGGATAATGGTATTTCCAGTTATATCACATCGTGCCATATTTTTTATTGAGGACCACCATGTCTCAGGCATTCATTATTCTTTGGTCTATGTGTTTGGGGTTCAAGCTCATATATACCCTGCAGCTTCTGTATGTATAATCCTATCTTTGCCTGTACGATTTAGCATCACTCCATCAACAGCCAGAGAGTGAACCTTCAATTATATCTTTGACCAACACACACAGCCAGTGCTCATCATTGGAAGCCAGCCACGTCCACATGGAATGGAAATATGGTAAGAATCAAGTCTTTTTGTCTGGAAAATTTCCTAAATTTTTACTCCCTCTGCCTCTCCTTGGCGTCTTCCCACTTTCCCACTCCAGCTCTGTGTGTGTGATATTATGAAGAACAGATTTTCCAGAAAGGAAATGAAAGGGCTTGTTAGCAGAGGAGAGTGAGGGAGAGAAAGAGAGAGATCAGAGTGCCAGTGTTGAGGCTGACAACAGCCCAGTCTCCCGGCACCATCGACCGACCCACCCAGCAGCTCGCCAGCCTTCACAGGGCCGCATAAATCCACATGCAGGTCACATTACTGCTCGCCTTCATCAATGTTTACTGGCATGTTAAAGATTGTAATAACATCGGTCAGGACAGAGATTTTTAATTTAGATGTTTTTTTTAAGGGTTTGTAACGCAGCTGTGGCGAGGGGGAGAAATTGTCAGAAAGAGACAGATGCTGGCACAGAGGAAGAGAGGTGTAACCACATTTGGACCGAGATGAGAACGAGGCCTGCAAGGTCATGCTCTATAAACACTCTTCAAATCAGGATGCTAGACTTTTGTTATACATACGAGGTTCAGTCAACAATTTGTGCATGTCTTCAAGTTTTCGGTGGTCATTTGAGGTAAAATAATAAAAGCGGTTTGAGTCATGACAGTAAACATTCAACTACAGCAAGAAAATAACCCACAAAAACAACTGAGCACATGCAAATCAGAAATTCCCCTTTACAAAATCTCTCTCCCCCTCTTTCTCTCTCGTGCTTTAACTTCTGTGTGAAGGCTTGAAGCTGAAACACGGTGTGTCAGTGTATTTTCTTTGGGTAGCGGGCCGTAGCTCTGCTTAACTTAGATATATTGGATTTTGATCAAATACTTGAAAAGTGGCACAAGGACTCTGTGCTTATTTAAACTGTAATGATGAATACACAAATCAGACTGGGCGCTGTGATGAGGCACACACCCACACATACACACGCACGCACACACACACACACTCCCCTCTGCCCTATAGATTGTTGCTGGGCTGAGGCTTGAAAAGCCTTGCCTTGTTCAAGGTTGTACACCCACTGTTCTGTTCCAGCGAGCTGTGTAACCATAACAGTTTAATGACATGCTATTACAGGGCTATCACACTTACAGCATCATGTTAACACCACAACCACTGCTTTAGTCCCACACAGACAGTAGGCTGTATCAGATTTAGGCCCTAATCCTTCTCATTTGGCCCATTGTTTTGGACTTTCACACAGACTTTTCTTCCTTTTCCATTGTCTTTCTTTCTTTCTTTCACAGTGGTGGGAAAAAACGAAGTGCATTTGTTAAGGTAGTACCATACTTAAATATTTAAATTTTGTGTAACTTTATATCTCTATTCTAACTTTTACACATGAAAAGAAATTACATACTCCTTATTATTCAGACTCTGCCAATGTATTTACATATAATGGTTCATACAATGTCTCAAAAAATTGCATGCACAAAGGTCCATGTGGTATTTTACAAAATATGTCCATTTTATTTCAATATTTAAATCATGCAACGCTGTGAAATGGAACTAGGAAGAAAAAGATCATGTATATAGGTACTTGACGTAGTTGCATATATGATGTTGAATGTGAAATAGCTACATAGGAATTTCACTTGCAGGTTCTTTTGTAAATGTACCTTAAAACAAAGAAAACCGCACTGCTGACCTCCTGCATGTGCGGACTTTGTGGCTCTTTATACTGCATTGCCTGACTTCCTCCTTTGCTGCTGTCATAATTACTTTGGCCGCTCGAGGTCGCTGCCTCACAACATTACTGCACTACTTTTCAGAGATGTCATTACGGACAGAATATGAGAACAGCCCGACTTTGCACATCTCTCTCAGCTTCATCATCAAACCAGAAAAAGACAAAAAATACTTCATGTGTAGTCTGCTGCGCACAACAAACAAAGCCGCTCTGACTTGTTTATTTTGATGCATTAAACCTGACCCTCAAAATCGGCCACAACAGCTTAGCCATGCCAACCCCCGAAGCTGAGCTAGTCACTTGTGATTTATTTCATATTTCCATTTGATTGGGGGCTGTTTTGGAGTAATCAGGCACTGACAGTGGGCCCTGTGCTGTGGCTGAGCTGTTTACATAGCTCTGCTGGAGACATGTTGACACTGAAGAGGGCTGAGACACAAGAACAGAGCTGCTCTCAAGGCCTGGACAGTATTTGGATCTGAGTCTGGCCTGTTGTGGGGAAGGACAGGTCAGCCAGGGCAAAGAAAGGGGTTTAAAAACATGCTCGGCAAAGGAAAGTGGAATATAAAATAGCGTTCAAGGAGAAACCCACCCTGCTTTGTATTTCTTGGCCCATTTGTGGTAATTCTTCCCACCAATAAGTAGGTAGTGTGTCAGAGCAGTCATGCAGGGAAAATGCTATCATAAAGAAACAGAAACGATACCCTTAAAAGATCAGCATGCTGGCTTCCAAATTTCAAAAAGTAAAACATCTGCACACCTGTGGGTTGACAGGTGCGTCAAAAAGACCTGACTGTAGTAGAACAAAAAACTCTCACACACTGCAGGAAAAGAGATTTATCTGGTATGGAGAACATCAGGTAATTTTTTTTTCCAGACACTGAAAAATATATTAAATAGGCTGGATGACCCATGTGGACCAATCAAGCGCTGTTCCCAATAAATCTCCTATATTGCGAATGTAAAAGACAGCATGCAGGAGTTTTCTCAACCAAAAAACTAGCTCACTTGTTAAAATATATATTGCTTCAGCCTTCTACTAGTCTCACCCCACCTCACCGATTGATATCAAGTCATTTTTGAGATTGTAAAATACATCATTGACTGAAGCAGGAGACAAGGCGCTGGGTACAACAAAAGGAAGTGAAGTAAAATATGGAGCAACGAGAGCTGTACAGGACTGAAGGAAACCAGGAATAAACATCTTACTTTCATTGATCTCACTCGCTGGATTCATTTCTGCGAAAGTGTCCTCACCTACCAGCAGCGATGCTAAATGTATGTCCGCAAACAAGTTTGGAAAAGTTACACTTAGCCTGAGATAGTACATACAGCTCGAGCTGTCACACAAGCATCTCGTCTTTTCCTCAACAGTAAAAGACCCCGGTAGAAAAAGTCAACAGCCCCCTCTGCACCCGCTCCAGCAGATGGCCCCGGGTCACTGACGGGAGAAAAAAGGAGACAAAAAGACGCGTTTGTGAACTTTTCAGTGAGAGCGAGTGGATTATTGAACTTTTCACATTGAGTTGCATCAAAAACCTGAAAAGTTTGCAGAGCCTAATCAATTTACCAAAAGGTTTTTTGTTTGACTGCAGAGCAAGAGTCAAATCTTTGAAAAGCAGAGGCTGACATCCTTGAAAATATAAAAAAAAGGCATGCACTGAACCCACGCCTTTGTGTTCTTTTGGTCTTTGTTTGTAGAAGGTTCGTACATGGAGGAGGAGGTAGTTGGCTCTGAGTATCAACCTCAAGTAATATCACACACAAACACATGCATGCACGCACACACATTTGCTCAGTCTTTAAAAGAAATGTATAATGCTGTTAGATATTATTTTAAGTCGAGGTACTGATTTAAATGCCAAATGTCAAATCAGATGTAGATGACTGGGAGGGTTTTTTATGCTAATAAGACTGTTAATATTCTGATGATATGTCTACATGAAGCCTGAGTGTGTTTTAATATCCCAGAGAAGGTGTGTGTGTGTCTCTACCTCCACATAGAGACGGGGATGGTGCACCCAGGGGCGAGCCGACGCACTAGCTAGCCTGTGTCGGCTCGACTGGAGCGCCTTGCTGTTTTACCGCAGGAAGTAACACAAAAGAGCAGCAGGAATGTTTATGAACACCTCAAATCCCCGAGGACCTGCGGGCTGACCTGATTATCGCCTGTCTGTAATTCCACAGTCGGCAAGGTGCTGCTACTCCTGCAGGGGTTTGAAGGGTGCGAGTGTGTGTGTTCGTGTGTGTGTGTGTGTGTGTATTCCATCACTGATAGGTATCATTAAACATCATTAGAGGGTTGGAAGAGTCTCAAGCTGCTTTGGTTTTTGTGTGGAAGACTGTTTCTGTCAGACGCACTCTAGGAAGATCACTAACAGCGCAGCCCTGAAGATACACACGCACACACACACACACACACATTTAAACACACACTCACTGAAAAGAGGGTATTTATCAGTCAAGCTTGTTTTGTTATTGCATGCATTCTTTTGACATGAGCTCTGACTGTGGCCTTTGTAAAAGAGGAAATCAAATAACAGGGCCAACAGGAGCAGAGCTACAACCCCCTCCAGCATATACAAACAGAAATAAACCTCGGCTGTCTATATCTAACAATAGGACAACAACTTTTACTTCAAGGCTATTGCGAAGTTTGAGCAGTCATTTAAAAGGTTTGTGTATATTTGTCTACTTGTGTATTCAGAGACGGCTGGCATCTTCTCATTCATTTCCCCAGACAGCTATTTGTTAAGTTATGTTTAGTATTCACTGCCAGGATGTGTCATGAGTGATTCTCTTGATCAGCTGTTGATTTGTGGGCCGATCTAGGAATGCCGCGGTTAACTGGTTCAGCATGTTTTAAATGTAGAGAGCAGCGGTGAGGACCGGGCCCCCAATCAGCCCAGTGACCTACACTCTGTAGCGAGTGCAGCCACGAAACATCTCTATCCATCATTGGACGCAGCATATCCACAAACAGACTGGTGGACACAATAGAGATCAGAGGAGGCCAAAGCATAGCTGGGTGCTGCCATCTCCTGGCCGGGCGCCACATGAGGACAGCAAATTCATCTTGAGGGAAGTATCATGCATGTTTTGTACATTAAACTACCTCATTGTTAAGCAATCATGGATCAATACCAGCGAGGTAGATGCTGCAACACTTTCAATCATGCAACATCCACCACTGAAGCTTCTATTTGTTGCAGCTTAAAAATGAATTTTAAGACTTCTCTCCCTTCATGCCTCAAACAGAAAACACCTTGTGTAAAAGAAAAAAAAACTCCAATTTGCAGACTTTTATCTTTGCATAGCAAGCAATCCACGATGAGCAACTTATGAAACTTCAAAGCTTCAATAAGCGGCGTTTCTTTACAGCAGAACAAGCTGTATCTCCTCAGGTGATTGTACAGTACTACAGAGCAGCTGGAAAAAGCTCCTGGCTACCTCTCTCCACCCCGGCTGAACGTGTCAAGCTAATACGTGGTGACGCGTGGTGAGTTATTGCACTGAGTACCAGGCCGCTGGTTCTGCTCACAGGCCTGGTTTGATCTTTTATTTACACTCCTTTTTGCTCAGGATTTCAGGACAATTTTCCCAGCTCTTTACAGTCAACAAACTACAAAGCAAGGCCCCCGTCTCTGGGAGGCATGTTGAATAGAGAAAAAGACCGCTGGTTTGGCTGCTCGCTTCAGAAAACAAAAAACTACATCGGTTCAGCCACTTTGGACTCCGTGATGGCCTGGCCGATAGGTTGATCTGAGCGTGACAGCTCGGGAGAGAAAGGTGGGTGGATGGACGGATGGAGCTGTGAAAGAGGTGGGCATGCAGAGGCCAACAAACTGAGAGACGGACACACACCGTAGACGGACAGACAGACCATTACATACTCAACGTGGAGGACAAACCGTTTTGACTGCGACTACAGTTGCATATTCACTCAAGTGGCTGTCTGCATCAGAGAAATAGAGCCAGTACCTAAAACTATTATTCTGCCATTAGTTTTCTGCAGGTCACGATTGTGGCATAATGCAATAGCATTCATCTATTTCATTCATTTTAGTTCTTAGAGAGCGACACACAATTTAATTACCCATCCTCCTCTTTGGCTGTGGGAGCGGGAGCAAGCGCCTCGCCCCCCTCCCTCCGCTCACTCACTTCTCGTAAAGGATCGAGGGTGCCGAAACAATGATGGATAGAGTCTGAAAAGTGCATTATTTCTGATGCATTTTTGATTATTTCTACCCTTTCCCTTTTTTTCAGGTAATGCAATAAGCCTGATACGCCCTGAGTTCTGTCAGAGACATGGATATTGCAACAGCTCAGGCATCGCTTTCTATCGGCAGGAAAGTCATTGTTTCTGAAACAAGGAGTTCTCTGTTTGTTTTATTTTTTATAGCTCTTTTACTCTTTTTCTCCCTTTTTTTCTTTTTTTTTGTTGTCTGCGTCTGTCTGTCTTTTTTCACAGCCTTTGTGATTTTGTCTGTCTATCTGTCTCCAGCTTGGAGACATTCTCATTTGGACTGGTGCCTTGGATGCCCCAATAGACTGCCACAATAGTTCCTCATCGAAACAATTTCAAGGACCTCTTCAAAGTGAATGAATCAATAGTGCTCATATGTGGGGTTAAAGCAGAGGTTACGCTGATATTGTTCAACTCCAGACACTCCCTTAGCCCCAACATGCTAGCCAGAGCTGGTGACCTCTTGTTTGGTTAATATAATTCATTCTGTAAATAGAGAATATCAATCTCTCTAAATATAACCCCACTTTGCCCTAAACAGATAAATATATATTTAAAAAACACAAAGCGCAGGGCGAACCTCAGGGCTAATACTCTTATGTCTAAACTTGGTTTATCCACAATCAAACAATGCAAATGTTTCTGATGTCTGAAATGTAGGTGCTGCCAGCCAGAATTGATCCCACAGTCCTCAGAGCGATTCGCAAGCAAAGCAATTGTGAGCGCAGCTCGCTTTATACAGATTACTTCAACAACATTTTCCTCACTACACATATTACACTTTCCTCGCTGTAATTTCATTAGTTGTTAGGGATGGCTGCTGCTACGGTTTCATCATTTCATACTCATGCAACAATATAATTATATTACTGATTGTGAATATTGTAAATAAAAACAATAGGAATTTAAAAAAGATATATTGTTTTTGTTCTTATAGGACGGTCTCTGTTTACTAAAAAAACGTTTAAAAAATAATAATAAATAAATAATACAGATTCATACATAAAAAATACAAACTACACTTTTATAAAGATTTCCCAATCTGCATAACACACAGACAATCTGCATATTTTACACACAAAAAACAGTGAAGGAGGAAGTCTTTTGTCAGTGGGGTCTGGTCATTGGGACAAAGATGCACTACCATGTATCACCAGTCTTGCAAAATAAATAAATAAAACACTGTAGTTCTCCAAAAAGCTGTTGTCAGGTGAGACATTTAGATATATCAAAGTATAAAAAGCACTAAAATGAATGATGGTTGAATTCCATTTAGCTGTCACACGGTCATGTTTAACTGGGACACTTGAACAGATCAGGGCCATTGTTAATGTTATAAGTAGCACCTACTATGACAAGTCCAAAGTGCTGCGGTAAATAAGGCCGAAGGCACATGGACCCCGACCTTAAACAGTTCTTTACTGTGCTATAACGTCTCTCTGGGCTGCTTTAACTCTATGACTTTTCTTCTTCTCCAAACACAAGTGGGCCTATGTTCATTAGAATTACAGTAGAAATACTTCAGATCAGAAAATGTTGGAACAACAGCAATCAAAGTGCTCTTTCCAGGTCTTTGTGGTACAGAGGACGCTTTGGGGTCCAGGTCCTCTGAGTGCTTGGCGGCAGTTGGCAGTTATTCTAAATGTTACAAAGTTACACTATGCTTGAAATGTTTGGGTATGCTACAATGTAGCATCTCTGTTCTGTCTTTCTTTATCTGTTCTTGAATGTACTGTAAGAAATGATGGAGAGCGAGTTGTACCTAGCCTGCTGATCGTTGGTGTAACCTCCCTCTCAACACACTACACAGTCTACATTTCCAATACATATGTCCCATAGAAACCTTGGGTCTTCAGTAATACACCCTCCAAGTGTGAAGTTGATTGGATGATTGGTTGTTGAGAAATTTGAAGGACAGACAGACAGACTCCTTCAATTTTAGTGGGATAATTATCCAATAGGGTGCCACAGGAATGAGTCCTCAAACCTGGAAGTAAGTTAGCATTGTAGCACCCTGAGGTCACTCCTCTAAAACTCAGTGGGGATATTTAATGAATTGGTGATTAGATTTTTCACGTGTCCTGAAAAAGATGGATGCTAACAAGTGGCTAAATGTGACTACAGTGGTTGTTGGGGATATTAAACATCATCACGCCGGCTCTCACTAGTCCACCTTACAGCCTCTAGTCGTGTTTTTTAGCGATCTTGCAAATTTCAAATTATGTGTGTGAAAAATGTCTTCAGCTACAGATTCACTATAGCTTAACGTTAGCTTTTTACTTTTGTCAGCTGCATTAACGCTTACAACACAATAAAAGTGGTGTTAATCCTCTAATCGTTATCCTGTTGAAAAAAACATGTGAGCATCAGAAACGTGTGTTTGGCACAGAGCTTATTTCTGCAGTGATTCAAAATCCAATGCAAAACTCCCACAGGAAAATTCTCAATACACTTAATGGCGATCCTGTCTTCCAGGTTGGCCTAGAAAACGTTGTTTGTCCTCCAATTTCGTTTGTCTATACTCATCTTTTTAAGTAAAATAATGTATTCGCATGTATGGCAGTACATAACATTTAATTTTACATATTACAATCCTACTATTCTAAGATTTTAAAAAATCTATAACAAAAGCATAAGTGCACCTGTTTTTATGTTGGGTCACAAGTCCACACAAGTCTCCAGAGAGTAACAACAAAGAACCGTTTTGATGTGTGATAGCACGCCGTAGTGATCATAGCGCTATACGTCACAACAAGAAAGAGGGTCAGTATCGCACCAAAAGCTCGCCAAAGAGCCGTCGCTTGGCACTGCAGAGCTTCTCTCATTCTGAGAGTGTATGTCCTGCACCTCACTAACCTATTTCTTACACACCAGTGTTACTAACCACTTTTCTTTGATTCAGCCAACAGCTCTTACACATACAGAGCTGCACCGCACCACTGGGTCACCAGCACAGGTGAAGCAGTCCAGGTGAGCTTGGCAGGAGAACGCAGACGGCTGTCTGTAGGACGTGAGACTCAGATGGGCTCTGAAGCCTCGTCTTGGCATCCCACTTCACACGGAAACACAATGTAACCTAGGTAAGGCGATAGTATACAGTACACAGCATTGGCCGGGCTCCATCGTGCATTTGATTGGCCAGAGTCCTTTTTTTGTAATATACTGTGGGAAAAGATGATCAGTCATTGTTTAATTAGTGCATGTGAAGCGTAATCATTCAGGGTAAGACCTGAACCTGCGGGATGTAAATTGATTTCCTGATGAATTAATGAAAGTATATTACAGCTTTATTGTGTTGTGTGACTGCGAGTTGACTGTCTCTTAACCAACCTATCAACTGCTGCCCTTTTATTGAAGTGTGACAAGACGGCATTATCTTCATAGCCTCCAGGGTGATCTCAATAGAACAAAGCTCAACTCTGTCGCTTCATAATACAAAAGTAGCTGAAATACCAGCCGGTAATAAGGTTAATCCATCGTCTGTTCCTTAATGCGTTAACGGGTCATTATGGAAGTGAATCGCAGAACTTTCTTACTGCAACTACACACATAAATCCATATGTCCTTCTCTTTTCATCTGAATCTTCTGGATCTCTCTCTCTCACACACACACACACTCAGACGCTTAACAGGCCCGAGGTCTCCTGACATAGCCTCTCTAGTGACATTTCGTCAGAGGGTGAGCGTGGCATCCAAGCCGTGTTGATGTGATTGGCTTTGTGCTTTGCTGTCGTGGTGACCGGGGGAAGATTGATCGTGGGGGCATAGGGTGTGTGTGTGTATGTGTCTGCGTGTGCACGCATGGGAAAGGGGTGGTGGGGGGTCTTTTTCGAGAGGGGACAGGCTGGAAAGGTCAGGCTCTGAGGTGAAGTCTCAGATATTGACTCTACAAAAGGTTCGCTTTGATGAGAGTCTAATACCTGTGATCCCACAGCTCCACGGTGCAAACACACACACACACATACACATACACACTGAGACATGCAGTCAAAATAATAATGATGCTCTGAGGATTACTTTGAATTGATTACAGCAATACTTAAGTATAACAAATCGCTAGGAGCCCTGAGTAAACAACACATTTGCACATCACACATCAGCTGCAACAATTCAGACTGCTGGAGTCATTTAATGCTTAAACACCAGAAACACTTGTGTGCCGTGTCATTCTGAGTTCTTAACACGACTGACTTCTCTAAATAAACTTCAGAGACCAATGTCCAGTGGTGAAGGATGAACTCAGGTCTTTTACTTGAGTAAAAATTGCAATACTATATACATTAATTCCCAACTCCAGACCTCCAGTCCCCTCTACCTGCCCATTTCTCTGCTGTAGCACACCTGACCCAGCCCATGTTAAACAGTAATGGCTGAAGAGTTGAATCAGGTGTGTTCAAATCCTAATATGATGAGTTACAGTTACTACTACTGTTGTGCTATTGATTTATTGCAACTGCCCAAGGCCAATAAAATGATGACAGTGACCGGGGTGTGCACAGTAGACGGGTCAACACACATGTTGTGGCTTCACAGTGTATAAAAATGAACATTTCCAATGCTAGCATGGTACTTAAGTGACAGCGAAGGGCACACAAAACATTTAGGAATTGCATCTAAGCTTTAAAATGGCATAAGAAACTATGACTCCCTGGATAGAGGCCTATTAAAAGCCTCCAAAAGTCACAGATTCTAACTGAAAACAGAAGTCAGATGTTTGTTGTGGCGTTAATAACAATGATGCGTTCACTTACTGTTGCTGTCCTAAACTGTGATGCATCTGCTGATCTTAGGAAAAGTGAACAAACTTTGAACTTTGCTGCAAGAATGTACAGTTTTTAAAGCTTGTGTGACTGTGTACCTTAAAATCACACTAAAGCATTGTTCTTATCCCTCTACCTTTCTTCCTGTTTCTCTTAACATTCTTTCCTTTTTAACGCCTTTCTTCCATCTTTATCCGCCGTTTCTCTCCTTTCCTCGCCTCTCTTTTCCCTCCTTCTTTCCAGCCGTCTTTCACCGCTGGCTGGTGTGTTTTCTCCAGGACATTTCCTATCATTGTTCTTCAGTTCGCAGCACCGTGCCTGTATGTTTCCTGCCCCGTCTCAGTCTGTGCCCGCGCCCATTCGTCTTACGGCCACCTGGCAGCGCGGGGCTGCCTCTCAGCATTTCCTCGTCTGATGCTGCTCCATGGGCCCGGGCCCTTCTCCCTCGCTCAGCCCCGTGCCCAGGGAACCTGCCTAATTAAAGGAAAACTCTCCGCTTTCCACCCGCTTCTCTGCAAAACACTGCTTATTAAGGAGTAAAAGTCAAACTTCATGATTCATTAAGAAGAGGAAGTCTGAGCAGACCGGACAGATCAGTGAGACGGGAGAGATGGAGCGAAGGAGGAAATGGGGGAGGGTGTGTGTATGTGTGTGTGTGTGTGTGTGTTTAACAGTGCAGGGTGGCAAAGACTGTGATCCACCTGATGTGATTTAGATCATTCCTAAATGCCTGAACTGGTAGATGTGGTTTGTTTTAGTATAATACAGCTGCCATGTGTACAGTATATGATAGCAGACACATACCTTCACCTTTCCTTTCTTTCTCATTATGACTTCTGTCCTTTTTGTCTCCGATGTGAGTCTTATAATTTCCTCTAGCAAATGTGTTGAATGAAATATTGAATTAAGTGCTGAGAAGTTCTCCACACCTGTTTTTAGCATTATAGTGCAGAATAGATATACACAAGTAATGGAAGCATAAGCTTTTATTATAGCTCAAAAATTCAAAAACATTTTTTTCCTGCTTTTTAATGTACAAACGAGACTTAACAAGACTGTATACTTAACATACAACAGATTTTTTAATAGAACAATCATAGTAAAGCGAAGGGCACTCAGAGAGCCAAAACTATGCTCCATCATGCAGTGTTAACGTTCCTCTTTTGAGGGCGTTCACATGAATTTTCCAAGTCAGGAACCTATTTTTTGGAAAAATCCAACACCATGAATGCAGCACAAATGCCCCATCTTAAAATCTTGACGAAAGTTAAAAATAATTAGTATCCCACCCTGCCAATTGGCTCCAAAAATGTTTTTTCTAAAGATAATTTTATTACCATTATTATGCTTTATTTGATAGTGACAGATATAAGGAAGGGAAGACCTGAAGCAAAGGGACGTCAGGCTGCATTCGAACGTGAGTCCACTGCAACATGGACTCAGTCTTAGTGGTATGTGCTCTACCAGTGTGCCCCAATTGGCTCCAAAATTAAATGTGCTCTACGTTTGCTTGTGCTACACCCTTCCACAAAGTTGCCTGAAAATCACACTGGTAGTTTTTCCGTAATCCTGCTGACAAACAGACAGCAAACCAAGCCGAAAACATAAGCTGCATGGTGGCGGTAACTCTAATACTAATATATTTGTACTGAATGACTCCTTGCATATTTCCGTTCACCACTC